>JZKD02S0808597.1:101037-117152 GCA_000966675.3 Picea glauca | reverse complement strand
GGCCTTATTTAATAATATAGTGGACCTAGTCCACCTTACATTGAATGACCTCCACTATTATCACTATGGGCCCTCTGGGCCCCCCTACTACCTCTCTAGCTACCTTACATGTTGCAATTGCCCAAATTAATTCAATTTGAACAAATTTCCCCAATCAACATAATTATCCCAATTTATTTTATTTTTTTTTCAATTTCTCAATTATCCATTGGAGTGGGTCTAAAGAAGAGGACTAGGAGAGCAGAGGGACTAGGGTTTGAATGTTTGCATAAATATAGCTCTGTGACACCCTGAAGCACATTTCCAAAGAAAATAGAGGCGACCAAGGGAGACGAGAAATTAAAGGACCCATATGGATTCAAAGGGGGGCGGGGGGTGAAAACCCCCTCATACAACAATGTGGTAGCGAACGAGGCACCAGGGGCCAGGAGTAAGCGGCCATCCTTTGAGTCATCGCCTCATCTTAGGGAACAAATCTTCCAGGATGAGAAATGATTTGGAAAGGCCATGGAGGTGGAAGTAGACACATCCAATCCAAAAGCAACTCGAATATGGGAATCATGGAAATGTATCCCACAAACGACTAATGCTCCAAGGTATTTGATTAATTCAACAAGGGTGGGAGAGAACACCTAGTTTATGAAGTAACACGCCTTGATCGAAATTTTTTGGGGGCTATGGCCTTTTGAACGGGATCTCATGCATTGGATAAAAATGTGGTGGAACCCTAAGGGTCACTATGAACTCCAGTTGAGCTTGAAGGGATTATTTACAATTATCTTCTTCAATATTGAGGACAAGGATCGAATCTTCGAAAATGGTCAATATTTCTTCAACTCTGCAGGGTTGTATCTCAGATTATGGACAGATCATTTCGGCCCAGAAAAAGAGGATTTATATTTTGGGCCAATCTAGATTCGTCTCTACTCTCTCCCATAGGAATTTTGGCTAGAAGAAATCCGCATGGGTATAGGAAACACCCTCGGAAGATATGTTAAATCCTTAGAAAAAAAAAAACATAGGAGATACACTTCATATGCATATATATGTGTGTATATGAATGTCTCTAAAGATTTTTCGAGATCCTTAACCTTGGAATATCAAGATGAGGACTGGGTCCAAACCATTGATTATGAGGACATACCCTTTCACTGCAGGAAGTGTCATGAGCATGGTCACTTATTCAGATATTGTCCCTTAAATATTCATGCACGACAAATGACTGAAGGGAAGATGAAAGATGGTTTCACCCAGGTCTCAAGCCGTAAGAAGCAAATTCCCAAGAAACAGAGCCAAGGAATAGGAAAAAATATCTCTACAAGCAACTCCTTTGATGCTTTAAGCCAGTTACCGGAATCAGAGGAGGTAGAAAACCCTCATAAGAAAGATAGCCAATGCAATGACAAAGGTAAGGAAAAAAAGTCTCAAGATCCAGTCTTAGAGCAGATTGTGCAACCCAAATCCCCCACTCAAATGGACACATACCATTGTCTATAGGAGGGGGGATACATAAATGAATGTATATGAAAGGGACCTAGATGACATACATCTGGAAAAGTTGGAGGAGGCTTTCAATAGGAAGGAAATTCAATCCATTCCATTAGAAAAACTTCATAAGGTCCACAAAGTATATATTGAATCCACAGTAGGGGCCACCTCAATATTGGGCACTAGATCAGATCCATGCAAAGAACCTAGAAAAGTGCCAAGAGAAGGAAAGCGAAGGGGGCGTAAATTAGCACAACAATTGATCAAAGAGGTAGGTAATTTCATGATAAATTCGGGACAAATCCAACGTCTCACCAAGGGATTCTTTTCTCCTCCCCCTCACTCTTCATCATGAATATCATCTCTTGGAATATAAGAGGCCTAAACGAAAGAACCAAATAGAGGATTCTTTAAAACTATATAATGGCAAAGGATCTGGATATTCTTTTTCTACAGGAAACAAAATGTGTAGGTGATACTACTGCAGAGGTCTTCAGACGGTGTTGGCGGTAATGTAGTTGTGTATATAGTGACTCTAATGGGGAAACAGGAGGATTGGCTATCCTTTGGAACCCTACAATAGTTATTTTAGATCAATACTTTTCCAAAGCTTGGATGCTCTCGACGCCCTATCGAGATATCAGATCTACTAAAGAGGGCATACTCACAAATGAATATGGACCTTGGAATAATCAGGAAAATGATTGTTTCCTAAAAAGTCTCTCCAATCTAGGTTATCTGGTGGGACCTCGAAATTGGATACTAGGGGGAGACTTCAATATAATTCTCACACTAGAAGAGAAGAGAGGGGGCACAAGAATACTTGATTAGGACAGTGGAAAGATTCGAGATATCCTTGAGGAGCTACATTTTATTGATATTGAAACTCGGAATGTCACTTTCACTTGTTCCAATAAGTGATCTAGAGCTCAACAAATTTCCTGTAGACTATATCAGTTTCTTATATTGGAAACTCTGATGTTAGATGGACCCTTAATTGAGGCTAGTATCCTCCCAAAATCGGGCTCAAATCACTGGCCGGTTTAGTTATTGATCGAATCGATCAATGCACCCAAACACAATCCATATGGGTTTGAGAAATTTTGGTTAACTCTTCCTAACTTTCCAGAGCTCTCTTGTATTTGATGGGTGAATGTTGCAATCTCACATGGCACACTAATGTACAGGTTCTAACTGCTAGGCACCATATCTATTATAATAATAGAAAATAGAAATATTGCAGTTAATACAATCGGAATAACAACATAGAACAGAAATATAGCACAGGAACAGCAAAATATATGGAACCACAACACCAAAATAATACCTTTATTGATAAGAAACAAATTTCACTTGCCTATTCGAGAGAGCAACCTCTAGTAGAGAAGAGCTCTATTACAATAATTCTCAAGACAAGTCCATCTCATACCTTCTACTATTATTTATACTAATTCTATCTTCTAAAGAACATTATATAGGAAGATCTTTCTAGAAGCAGAAGCTTCTATTAGGTCTTCTTACATTGACTTTTTTGTATTTATTAAATAGGCCTTATTAACTAGTATCAACCTTTATTACATGGAAATATATTATTCTACCTACATGAGAAGTTAGGGGTTTAGGTCCCTCCCTCTTGAAGAACATCCTTGTCCTCAAGGATTGAGATGAGGAAATTCTTGGAGAATAGTGGTAGGCTCTCAGTTGGCATCTTCTGGAGTTGTATCTTTCCATTGCACTAACACTGCCTTGATGGTGCATTGACAGAGACAACGTTCACGCTGGTCCAAGACTGCCTGTGGATGCAACCATATGGAACCTTTAGCATCCAAATCTGGAATATTGGTTTGAGATAGGCACTTAGTTCCAATCACCTTCTTTAAGCATGAGACATAAAAAATAGGATGGATATTAGAATGACTAGGCAAAGCTGATTGATAGGCCACTGGCCCCACGCACTTTAGAATGATATAAGGACCATAAAATTTGGGAGCAAGATTCTGACAGTGTTCATCTTTGAGTGAAGTCTTCTTGTAAGGTTGTAGATGAAGAAACACCTCATCTCCTGTATCAAATTGATGGTCTGAATGTCCTTGATATTCTTGTTGTTTCATATGGTTCTGAGCCATGAGAAAATTGTCTTTGAGATCAAGGAGAATGGCGGCATGAACTGTAAGAGTTTTTTCAACCTCCTGAACCTTTGAGACCCCTAGTATGTAGGAAAGAACTGACAGGGGATTTTGTCTGTATACTACTTCAAAACGTATCATGCGGATAGCAGTATGGTAAGATGTGTTATACCACCATTCATCTAGGGGTAACCAATGAGCCCACTGATGTTGTCAGTCAGATGCAAAACACCTCAAATATGTTTCCAAACAATTGTTGACAACTTCAGTTTGGCCATCAGTATATGGGTGATAAGCAGTACTGAGATGTAATTCGGTGCCCTAGAGCCTGAATATTTCTTGCCAAAAATTGTTGTGAAAGTGGGATCTCTGTTAGATACAATAGAATGAGGCATTCCATGAAGCTTGAAAATGTGATCCATGAAAATTTGAGCCACTATGGATGTTGTGAATGGGTGTTGAAGAGCACAAAAATGAGCATATTTGGAAATTTGATCAACTACCACCATGATGACTAACTTATTGCCAGATTTAGGTAATCCCACAATGAAATCCATAGAAATGTCCCTCCAAATAGCTGGTGGAATCGAAAGTTGTTGTAGTGTGCTCGGAGATTTGACAGTTTCCCCCTTGTTTTTTTGACAGTGTTAGACATCACATTCAACCACAAAGGTGTGGATGTATTATTTCATACCATTCCAGAAAAAATAACGTTTAACGTGTTCATAGGTTTTGGTAAACCCAAAATGCCCTGTTGTGGGTGAAGCATGAAGCTCAGAAAGCAATGTGGATTTAAGTTGCGGCCGATGGATTAAATATAGATTACCTTTGTAGCGAAGCTCTTCATTGTACCAAGATTACGCTGGAGAAACTGGAGAATTGTTTTGCAATTGTTGGATCAGTCGAGAATTTTTGGGGTCTTGCAGCCATTTCTAGCGAACAACTTGGAGCCAATATAGTACAATGAAGGAAAGGGAAAAAATGGATCCTTCTTCTTTTTATTTTCTGGACAAAGCATCAACCACTACATTTTATTTTCCCTTATTATAAATGATCTCATAATCATATCCAAATAGCTTGGTCACCCATTTTTGTTGCTCTTGGGATGAAATCCTCTATTCTAGGAAATAATTGAGGCTCCGATGGTTGGTTTTAATTTGGAAGTGTTTCCCTAAGAGATAAGGATTCCAGAGATCCATAACATGCAGAATAGCTAACATTTCCTTTTAATAGATTGATTGGCCAAGATGTCACTCCGAGATTTTTTTCCTAGTGAATTCCAAGTTTCTACCCTCTTGCATGAGTATTGTGCAAATGCCTTTCCTGGAGGCATCACATTCGAGGAAAAAAGTCTTTTTGAAGTCGGGAAGGGACAAGACAAGAGTTGTGCACATGGCTTCTTTCAATTCTTGAAATGATTGATCAGTTGTTGGATTCCAAGTGAAAGCATTCTTTTTTAGGAGAGTAGTAAGAAGTGTTGCAATTTTGCCATAATTCTTAACAAAATTGCAATAATATCATGTTAAACCTAGAAAACCACGCAAGCTCTTGAGATTTTTTGGGCATGGTCAATCCTTCATAGCTTCAATTTTCTTAGGATCCACCCTTACACCATCCTTGCTGACAATATGACCCAAGTACTTCACTTCTGAAGCTCCAAAGGCACATTTAGATTTCTTGAGAAAAAGTTGGTGCTGAGAGAGTAGACTGAGAACTTGATCCACATGGGTAAGATGGTCTTCCTAGGTTTTACTATAGATGAGAATATCATCAAAGAAAACTAGGAAAAAATGATGGAGAAAAGGACGGAAAATATGGTTCATGAGACTTTGGAAATTGGAGGGAGCATTACACAGGACAAAGGGCATAACCAAGAATTCATAGTGACCCTCATGAGTTTGAAAAGAAATCTTAGGAATGTCTTCCTCTTTCATATGTATTTGGTGGTAGCCAAAATGAAGATCAAGTTTAGTAAAATACTGAGCACCACTTAATTCATCCAAGAGATCATCAATGATAGGAATGGAAAATTTGCCTTTGATGGTGAGTTTATTGAGGGCATGAAATTCTGGACACATACACCAAGTACCTTGTTTTTTGGGTACCATGACCACAGGGGAAGAATAGGGGCTGGTACTATGGCGGATAACACCTCTGTCTAGCAATTCTTGAACAATTTTCTCAATTTCATTCTTTTGGGAGAAGGGATGACGATAAGGGTGAACATTGGGAGGAAGATTTTTGGGGATGAGAGGGTATCATGAACACCACAAGAAGGAGGAAGTCCCTGGGGAGTGGAAAAAATAGCTTGGTGTTTGGAGATGATACATTGGAGGTCAGGATGCACCACAGGTGTCTCAATTGTTTGAATAGAATGGAGTTGGGAAATAATGACAGAATTACCTTTTTTGAGGTGATTTTCCATTCGATGGGAACTGATGATCTCAGGGGATCCTGCTATGATTCCTTGGAATTTATATTGTTGTCTCACCTATTGCAATTGCATGGTTAATTCCTTAAAATACATGAGGATGGGACCAAGAGTGCATAACCATTCTGTACCGAGCACAATATCATAACCACTCATGTCAATAGAAAACATATGAGATTTCAGGTGGTACTGCCCAATTTGGAGACACACATTTTCACAACGCCCGCCACATTTCATGGAACCACCATTGAATATCATGATTTGAAAGTTGTTGACTGCATGTATATACCAATGGGTTTCTTTGGAAATACGACGGCAAATAAAATTATGAGTGTTGCCACTGTCAATTAAGATGATGACCTTTCTATTCTTAATGTATCCAATGAGATTGAGGGTTTGGGGAGCAAAGAAGCCAATGAGAGCATTCAATGGAATGACCGATTCTACTTTTGGTTGGTAAGAGGGCGGATTAATATCAGTTGGCTCAGGTAACTCTTCCACAGGGTGGGGGGGTCTCGAGATCTTCTTCATAAACATCCTCAGAGATGGCCATAAACAACTTTTGTTCCTTACACTTGTGCCCCAGAAAATATTTGTCATCACAATTATAACAAAGGCCCTTGAGTTGGTGTTCTGCCATTTTAGCCCAAGTTAATTTTTGGATCTTGAGGGGAGTGGGAGGAGGGGCGGGGTTAGTAGGTTGAGTGCGAGGAACAAAGGAAGGTTTGTGGTTCTGAGCAGAGACAATTTTTAGGGCTTCCTTAGCATGTTGAGTAGCTTCCAACCAAGTGTGAGGGTGAGCCATGAGGACCTGGGCTCGAATTTCCTCTTTGAGGCCACTGATAAAACATTCCCGGAAGAAGGCATCAGACATGCCCTTTGTTCTGAAAGCCAAGTGTTCAAAGGTAGATATAAATTCTTCCACTATGCCAGATTGCTTCAACTTGGTCAAAGGACCAAGATAGTGGGTGTCAATTTCAAAGTTATCATATAGCTCTGCCACAAACTGAGTCCAAGCAACATACCCCTGGCGTGTCTTTTTATGCCATTACCACCATTTCCAACATTTTGGATCCAAATAGAGGACACCATGATGAAGTTTGTCCAGATCATCAGTAATGCTATGCAAGGATAAATAATGTTCCATTTGAGTGACCCAACCAGTGGGATCAGATCCATCAATTGTTTTCACTTCAACTCGGGGAGGGCAGGGGTCACGAGGAAGGGAATTGGAATGAAGGGCCATATTATGGGAAGAGTTCTCACCTTCAAAATGGGAATGTTTTTCAATGGAGGGAGAGCCAAGGGGTTGTTTCAACCACTGGGTGAGGGAGGGCAATTCACCCTTAACCTCTGCCAATTCTCCTATAACTTTGGCCTCGAAGGTGTCCAAGCGGGAATTATTGGAAGCAATTTCAGAGGTTAGTATTTGGATGTCTACCTTGTGTTGTTTGGATTCATCTTGCAGGTGAAGGAATTCTTGGTTGTGAGTGGTGGCCATGGGTGAAGGCAGGGAATGGAAGAGGGGAAGTGGGACCACGAAAAAAAAAGTGAAAAATGATGTATATTAGTGTGTTCAGTGTGAAAATAGAAATGCAATGATATAGGTTTCAAATATGGGTAAGTGAAGGTAAAAACAAAAAAGTTACAAATGATAGGTATCACAATGATCAGGGAGAAAAGGGGAATCCAATGAGATAGGTCTAAAATAAGGGTCCGGGGAGGTAAAAAAAGGTTAAAAATGATAGATGTCACAACGATCCACGCAAAATGGGGAATCTAATGAGATATGTCTCAAATAAGGGTACTGGAAGGTCCCATACTCATTTTTTTTAGCTCCTTTGTTTCTTTTTCTTTTTCCTTTTTTCTTTCTTTTCTTCTTTTTTTTTTTTTTAACTTCGCTAGGGTTTTATGCAGATTTGAATAATACCGTAGTATTGAAACGCCCAAATTCTTAACAGAAAAAATGAAATAAATGTATAGTAATTTTCACAACCCGAATGTAGGAGGAAAGGTTGCAGGGCAATAGATCTTCTATGTTCCTTTTCTGTTTGTAACTTTTGCAACCCAAATGTCGGAGGAAAGGTTGCACTGAAATAGATCTTCTCTATTCCTTTTCTATTTTGTTTCTTTCCCAAGGGTTAGGGTTTTCAGGGTTCCTACAGACAAGGGATTTCCCTATGCTATAGCTCTCTGATATACATGTGGGGTCCAACAATAGTACTCATCCCAATATATCAGGGCACTAACTAAGGAGGCTAGACTGTACAGTTAATCGTACTATCCGATTACCCAGGTACTAGAGAGTATCTTCCCGAGTGTTGTTCTCGGTGGAACTATAGCATTCAAGAGACTGATCGGGTGATCTATGGTTGGTTTTAGGATAGCTAGGGGGTCTCCTGATATACTAGAGGTATGTGGAAGAACAAGTCCGTATATAGGTGTTATATGATGTGCTCCCACTCAAAGGGGTACCAACAGGGGTTACAAGGGTGTCCAACAATGTGAGCTTAAGTACCTCTTGTATTTCCTGTGTGTATGCTTCCCCGGCCATGGATTTATGCACTGAATGATAGATCTTTGTAGCTTAAATATGTCAGAACACGTCTCTACCCTGGAAAAAAAATAACCCACAAATCCTCCCAAGGAAAGTTCTCTGATACCACTTGTTAGGCACCAGATCTATTATAACAGTAGAAAATAGAAATATTGCAGTGAATACCAGCAGAATAACAACAGAAAACAAAAATATAGCAGCAGAATATATGGAACCACAACACCAAAATAATACCTTTATTGATAGGAAAAAATGTGCACTTGCCTCTTCGAGGGGGAAACCTCCAGCAAAGCAGAGCTCTCTTACAATAATTCTCAAGACAAGTCCCTATCATACCTTCTACTCTTAATTATATTAATTCTATCTTCTAAAGAACATTCTAAAGGAAGATCTTTCTAGAAGCGGAAGCTTTTATTAGGTCCTCTTACATTGACTTGTTCATATTTATTAAATAGGCCTTATTAACTAGTATCATCATTTATTACATGGAAATATATTATTCTACCTACATGAGAAGTTAGGGGTTTGCGTACCTAACACCAACAGAGGATGAAAATATTTCAGCAGCGACTTTGAGATTGGAATAAAAATGTCTTTGGCAACATATTTCAAGCACAGAGGTATATAGAACAGTGTCTAGAGGAAATCCAACTAGAATCCATCTCACAAGGTCAATCAGATTCTTTGTGAAAGAAGGAGGAGCTACTCAAACAACAACTGGAGGAGAGATACAAGAAGGAGGAAATTTTGTGGAGATAGAAATCCAGGTTACAATGGCTCAAGGAAAGGGAAAAGAATACCAAATTATTTCATAGATCCATGATGCACAGAGGGTATGTTAACCGTATCACCAAGCTAGAATATGATCAAGGGAACCCAATTGTGGACCATGAAGGGATAGAAACTGAGATGGTAAACTACTACAAGGATCTTCTTTCAGAGTCGTTCTTTTATCGTACTCTATCCATCGACAAAGTAACTTGGCACGTACCAACCATCATCACTCCAGAACATAATGAAGCCCTCATGAGGCCCATCACAATTGAGGAGGTTGACTAGACCATCAAGGAAATGTCGATGTGAAATGTGTCAAGGCCAGAGAGCTTTACAACAAACTCCTTCCACTACTGTCATTCAATGAAAAGAGAGGATTCTTTGATGCTAGTGGAGGAATCCATGGATTCTGGTTGGGTTCTCTCATCCCTCAATGCTACTTTTCTCACCCTCATTCCCAAGGAGGAAAGAGTATCTCATCCGAAACAATTTCGACCCATTGCACTCTGCAATGTGGTCTATAAAATCACTACCAAAGTCATCCCTCTCAGACTTAAGCCCATTCTTACCTTCATCATCTCTAAGGAGAAGTCAGGTTATGTTGAGGGACGCCAAATAATGGACAATGTTATACTAGTACATGAGGTAATTCACTCACTCAAATCCACCTGAACTCTAGGTATGCTTTTTAAGCTTGATCTATCCAAGGCCTTTGGTCGTCTTAGTTGGAAGTATATGCAATATTTTGTCTTGGATTTTTGTTTTAGTAATGAATGGATCCATTGGATACTTAACCATACATCATCAACCTTTTTATCCATTCTGGTCAATGGTTTTCCTTCTAAACCTTTTTCCCCCTTCAGAGGCATTCATTAAGGTGATCCTCTCTCTCCCTTTCTCTTCATCATCATGGCTAAAGGATTGGGCCGTTACATCACTGCCTCCATTGCGGATGGGTCTCTCCAAGGTATCCTTATGCATGGTCTGCAACCGGTTGCATCCCATAGCCAGTTTGTGGACGATACCATGTTGATGGGTGCTCCCACTGCGCAGGAAGCCATAAAACTCAAGTCCATTCTTTCGAATTTCAGCGAAACATCCGACACTACCTTCAACCTCGATAAATATTATGTCTTAGTATTTCATACTCCTCCTTCTATCCAACGAAACATCTCTCATCTACTGGGAATACCCAGGATCTCCCTTCCATCCAATTATCTTGGAATTCATCTATCAGATTCTGCAGCCCGAAATATCTCTTGGGATACCCTCCTCCAGTCCCTTTCCAATCGATTGAACTCTTGTACCTTCAAAACCATGAATTTGGCTTATTGTACTTATTAAATCGGTCCTCCTAGCCATCCCCATATATCTCTTCTTATATTTGGCAACCCCGCAATCAGTCTTTAAAGCCATCTAGAATCTACAGCGAAACTTTCTCTATCGACGCCACAATCCAAGGAAAAAATGGGCCTTAGTCAGCTAGGATAAAGTCTGCAAAATAAATCTTAATGGAGGTCTAGGACTCTGGGATCCCAACATGTTAAATGGTATTATGGGAGCAAAAATATGGTGGTGCTCTCTTAAGTACCCGATAGAATTATGGGTAAGGCTTTGGAAGAAAAAATATGCCCCCCATATCAATGAGGCTCATCTTATCAGGCTAAATGAACCGATATTAGGTTAAAATATATGGAATGAAGCATGGTGAAATCGTCCCCTCATGTAGGAACATGCCTTATGGGAAATCAGGAATGGACATGATGCTCTATTTTGGTCAGACTCGTGGAAACAATTGCCTCCTCTGCAATCATTGGATAGCATGCATCATATTCGATATCACATGAAAAATATGGAGTCCCTCAAGATCACAAATTTCTGGATAGATGAACCTCACCATCCTCCTTGGCGGACTTGTAAGTTCTCCCCACCGATATCAATATTCCATCTGATTGTGATATGCAACCCTAGAAAGACGTTGCCACGTAGAGAAAGGTCTGCATTAGGGAGGACCTGAAAATTTTACATTGGGGCCACTCTCCTCTGGGTACATTCACAATTAAAGAGGCATACAACCTAAAATCCAATATTCACCTCCAACCAAAAGAAAATATATGGAAGATTATCTGGAAGTCATGCTTTTGGCCAAAAACTTCCACATTTATTTGGCTTCTGGTTTAGAATCCCATTCTCACCTGGGACAATCTCAGAAATAGAGGGTTCATTGGGCCCTCAATCTACCAACTTTGTCAACAACAGGAGGATTCAATGGAGAATCTATTCAATCAATGTTCCTTTAGTGTTGAAATTTGGGATCAAGTATCACAGATCATGAGGAAAACAAATAGACCTAGGGACATCATAATAAGCACTATAGAGAACTGCGGATCTACAACTTTCAATAATCCAATTCTAAATCGGATATGGCAAATGCTCCCAAGATTTGTGGTCTAGTAGATCTGGAAAGAGATAAACAAGAGATGTTTTCACTCCAAGCCCTCACTACCTCCCCTTATCTGGTCTAAGATCTATGGCAGCATACAATAAACAATCCAAGCTCAACAGTGGACCCAGGAAGATCTCTCATGCAACCCCGAGGAAATAAGCATTCTCTCTAAATCAGGGATGATTTTAGGGGCTAAATTTCGCTAATGGGATAATTTTCCATGGTTTTTCCAAAAAACCAATTCGTTATTTTAAAAATGATTCGCCCAAATTCTATAGGATAAAATTATTTTACCTTACAAATTGCCAAAAGTTTATAAAAACTATATAAAATCCTTAGAAATTTGAATATTTTTACAAAAATATTGCCAAACATTTATACTTGGCATATGAAGGATTAGTAAGATTCGCCAAGGTTTCCACATTTTAAAATAAATTTCCATCCTTAAAATCATCCCTGCTCTAAATGGAAATTAAACCTCCAATGCAATCTATTCATTTCCAACCATAATCCCATTTCTTCTCTCACCCATATTCCTACCTCCTAGCAACACCCTCCCACAGGCTTTTCCAAGTTTAATTTTGATGGAGCATCTAAGGGAAATCCTGTGCCTGTAGGTTATGGGGTGGTCATCCAAGACAGCACTGGCCATATTAGGCACAATATGGCTGGAAACCTAGGGTACGACTACAACAATTCTGCGGAGCTTTGGGGCCTTATTAGAGGAATCCTGTTAGCTTATAGTCTCAATTTGAATCAGTTGATTATTGTAGGGGATTCTCAATTAATTATTTCATTAGCCACTAAAATCATAAATGGATCTGATCCTGCAAAATTCTCCCCTATTTGCTATCTTCTTGGTCTTCTAGAAGTCATTCATGCCCTCCTTTGTCCCTCTCTCACCCTCATTACCTCCGATATCCAAAGATAAAGGAACAAGATTGCTTACAAGCTAGTGAATGAAGGAATCTCTTTAATGGGAGAGGACATCCATATTGATGCCAACCTCCTCCCCACCCCTCCATTGTTACTGCAATGTATGGAATTATCCCACAGAGACTATTCTCCACCGGATGGGGTGACATCTAGAACACATGCATCTAGCGATGTTAATGCAGTTAACCATCGCTTTCCTCCCTCTATTTACTCTAATGCAAAGAATCAACGAAGTGAATGAGTAGGTGTGCTAGGATCGTGTGGGAAACTTAATGTGCAGAGTTGATCGAGCGCAGGGATACATCATCGCTGGTATGAGGAGGATGAGTGTCATCCATTCAATATTAATTGCACTTAACATGACTGGAATGTGTAATTTATCGAAGGTAAGGAATGGTTTATGTTCTCCATTGTTTCCTTGGGCACCATGGGTGGTTTCTTCCTCTCTTACAGGGGTTTTCTTTACTTACGAATCTCCGATTTACTTGCTCCTTTCATTTGGCCCTTTGATAATTTGTCTTTCTCAATGTCACACTAGAGGGATAATTCAAAGCTTTGTCTGACCTATTATAGCTACATGGCTCACCGTCTTTGCCAAGTTCTCCCACCTTCTACAACTCTGCCACCTTTCCCTGGTTCAGCCTCCATTGGTTTTCCCTCTATTGATTTTCCCTTCATAGCTCAAAACTAGTATAGGGAAGACTGGAAACATGTTTTAATTGAAGAGGATTTCCCTTCAGTTCATCCCCAGTCTCCTCAGGAGTCCCAATTGATAGCTTCTATAGATTTTCATAATTCTCTCTTCAATTCCTCTCGAGACGTAGGTGTCACTCCTACCATGTTCTTGGAGGAAACTTGGAGTTGTCCAGTTATGGAAGAGGCACCTCCCTCAATTCTTGGAGACAAGGTCCCAGAAGTAGCTCATCCAGATATAGAGCTCAATACTAGTGTGTAAATAGCACCCAAGGCGCCCCCCCTAAGTGGCTTCTTTGAGGATCAAATGCAATTTATTTTTGAACTGAGAAGAGATGTTTTTTACCAGCTCTTTCATCAGGACATCCTTTGTCACAGGTTGGATGCTTTCTTTGACTCCCTTTCAAGTGAGCCTATCAAGTAGAGATGCCCAACATGTTGTTAGCCTTTTTTCTTTGCTCCGGCCTGGCCTCTATTGGATCATGTTGTCATTGATGCCAATGGTTTGATTATTTTGGAGATTTTTGGATCATATGTCATTGATGTAAATGGTTTGGTTTGATTGATGTCATTAATTGATGTCAAGTAATTGATTGATTGATGATTGATGAACAATGAATATGCATTGATGAGAATGATAGATGTTAAAGTTGAAACCAATTGATATGATGCCCTTGATGAGAATGATAGATGTCCAAGTGGAAACCAATTGATAAAGATGGATCATTGATATGATGCATTGATGAAGATGGATCAATGAGTTTTCATTGATACATGATGCATAGTTGATATATATGATGCAGTGGTGAATTGATGCAAAGATGAATCATTATTGTCTTAACATAGTTGATAAGGTGCACAAATGGATGAACTCCATAGTGGTCCCCTTATGGTGAAAGCCCTCATGGGAAGACGCTTTACGGATTGAGTTATCCTAGAAGAATGGTTGGAGGACCCATGCTTGCATGTGGATTAGTGAGATGAAGATCAATGAATTTGTTGGTGAAACTATCCTAGATGAATAGTGCTTGACATGCCATTTCTAGTGGTATGTGGAATGTCACATAAATCCTCACGGTTTGAGAGTTATGGCTCTACGAAGTTGAAGGACCCCCATATGATGGCTTGAAGCTCAAAAAGGTCAAAGAAGTCAAAGTGCTTGAAAATAAGAAATCATTATTTAAATGATAAAGTAAAGTGACAAAATCAAGAAAGATTATTTAAATGATAAAATGAAGTGACAAAATCAAGAAAGAATATTTAAATGATAAAGTATTGGAGAACTTTCTATTCATGGAAAGTGGTTAACCCTAAAATAAGGAAAATAGGTTAAGTGACATAAAAATGGGTTAAGTAACCTAAAATGGGTTAAGTGACCTGGAAGATTAAAGTATAAATAAGAAGCTAGGATCTCTTGTAAAACACACATTTGGTGAGAATCATTTTCATGGATCAATAGAGAGCTTCTTATGAATATATTGTGGAGTATTGATGGAGAGCTTCTTGTGAGAGCATCCTATTGGTGTGGATCTCTTGAGCATGATTGAATATCTATTCTAAGGAAGAGAGCGAGAGGAGGATATCATGGACGCATCAAAGTTTCGGCAATGTCGGAGATCTTGACAGCAAAATTCTCGGATTCACAAAAAACCCTATTTTCTGATGCCCATGCAGGTTGTCTGTGTATAGGGTGCATGTATACGGGGGCTGGTTGTGTATAGGGTGAGTGTACACACGGGTTGACTGTGTACAGGGAGCGTGGAGTGGATAAAATCATGGATATTTGTGTTTGAGCTGGTGCCAAGCTCTTGGACGATGAGGTAGGTTCCAGATCTGCATTCTATGGCCTCAGAGCTATCACTAAGACACTGGTATGGTTACATTATTGTCTTGATAGATACTATTGTCTGATGTGTTGTGAATGCTTAGGGAATTCTTGGTATGGCTTCTATGATGTGGCTCAGTTTGGTTGATTTGATTGATGGAGTGAGAAACACTCTTGTGATTCAGTAGTGACATGATTGCTATGGTATACTAGTTATTTATAAATGATTGAGATAACATTCATATTGATTTGTTGTGGAGCATGAGCAAGCTATTGGAGAGCTTGGATGTGTTGTGACTGGATGTGGGTCAGTTTGGACAGTGGAATACAGAAGAGAAAGTGATTGCAGGTTGCAGAGGATCTGAGTATGTGAAAAAAAAGCAAAAGCCTAGTTGCATAGAAGCATATGCTTGTTGCATTATACACTGGTCGCATTCACACGTGGGTTGTAGTGAGCCAGGGCGCGTGCATACGCAGGCTGCACTATTGATAGGTCATGTACCTGTTGACAGATTGATATCTGTTGAGGATTGTTGCCTCATCTTAGTTGGTGCTGAGGGTGTAAGTTGAGTCTTGAATTATAGAGCAGGTGCTCTTACAAAGTTGTACTCTATTCAGTTGTTGCTGATAAACCCCAAGGATTGTAGTTCGTAATAAAAATAAAATTGTACATACATCTGTGTTCTTTGTGTTTATTGTGGTGATGACTTGTTGATAATATATTGTTGATATGTGCTCACATCTAATTGGTTATAAATGACAGCAATGGGTAATGAATAAATGTTGAATGCTAATTTATGAGTTTTTGTGCAAGAGGGAAGTTTTGGGAAAAAGAGCCC
>JZKD02S0808597.1:64791-87984 GCA_000966675.3 Picea glauca | reverse complement strand
ATTTAATCGGTAGAGCCTCTTCCTAGAGGTTCCCAATTATGTAGGGAGTCTATAAACCCCATAAAAGGGTTGTAGCCTTTTGGGAGGCATCATCCAACATTTATCTTTCTCCCACACTATAAAAACAAAAATTACTCCTCCAAATCCAATCCCCAATCCCATTGCCAGAGCCATCAATGACATCTTTTTATCCAGACTACTAAGGCATCCTAATTTAGGATTACTAGACTTACTACTACTATTGTCTTCTCCCTTTGTTCTTTTATTTTCATTGCATGTATCTAAAGGACACCCATGTAAGCACTTATTCCTTTGAAATGAATTTACATTAAAAGTGGAAAWTTGTCTTCCTGTTGGGATTGGACCACAAAGGTTATTAAATGAAACATCAAAAACACTCAACTCAAATAATTTAGAGAGCTCTTGAGGAATCTATCCACTTAAATTATTTTTGGCCAAGTCTAATTGTTCCAAAGTAAATATGTTACAAACATGTGCAAGAACCAGAGAGTTGTTTTCCATGCCAGGAAGCCATTGATCCCAGCAGAGGTATGCAACCATGCTTGAGGGGTTTTTGTCTGATTGTAGCATGTCTAGGACACACTAAACAAACCAACATTTGACTTGGCTTTGTTTGTAGCGGAGATGGATTGTCTCTAAGCCAGGGAGGGAGATGGGAATGACTGTGGAGTCTAGAGTTCAGATTCAGAGAATGATCAAAAATGAGACTCAATGAGAAGATTGTTGCAATGAGGGAACAAGCGAGCCAAAACCAGAGCTAGAGCCATAGCCAAGGACTAGAGCCACGATCCAAAGCCACGAGCTAGAGCCATGATCCAAAATTAGAGTTGAAGCCATGAGCCAGCATCAGAGCCACAATCTAGAGAAGTAGACAACACTTATCCAGATTGGTTTCCTAGAGATTTTGGAGACCAAAAAGCCTCTCAATGGGGAGGAGTGATCCGAAATAAATCCAGACCAAAGAATGGATAAGACTCAATACCCTCAAAATAAATTGAAAATTAAACAACTTTATGAAATCCACATAAAGCAATGAAAGTTAACGTGGAATAAGCCTAATGAGCATGTAACTAAAAAGTTGAAGAAAATAATTAAAGAGACAAGGAAACATATAGGAGAGAAGGCTAAGGAATGGGAATTGAAGAGCCATGGTTGTTGTAATTCCTTTGTCCCCTATCTCTCCATGTTCTCTCATACTCAAAGGGATATTTTTTCCAAGGAGGAAGAGAGCATTTTAAAATATGGAAAACTTGTAGAAAGAAGAATATACTAAGCACCATTCAACTAGTTCTCCCAAGTTGGGTTCCAGGTTAAAAATCTTGTCTCATTGAGTTGTTTTTTTCCTCTATGTGTGTTGTTCAAATGACTGGTTTAAATTCACATGTGTAGTTATTTAAAATCACTAGTAATCTATTAATTACTTCTGTGCATCTATTTATAATCATTGTGGGTGATGAGTGGCTTGTTACACATTTCTTTTTCTCTGGAAGTGTCTAAGTTGTTCATGGTCATTCCTTTGTTGCATACACATTGTTATTTGTTGCTAAAATGTGAAGAGGGAACCCTGGATGAAGGAAAGTCCCCACATTCATTTTCCTTGGTTGTCAATCCCTACATGGGAATCCCAGCTCAAGGAGAAGCCAGGCACACCTATTTTTTTTGTTGCCCGCAACTCCCAATTTTTTTTGGGTGCTACAATTAATTCTTGTATCGATTTTCCATTTCTTGTCCTGAAAACCATTCTATGTGGGTCGATCCCTTGTTACCTGGATGTTTAAGATTTGCCACAGGATAAACGCAACCATATGGTGATCATATGTGACTATAACAATCCATATGCGTCCCATTTTGGTGTTCTAACCATCGCTCCTTACTCCTAGGTTTCCCAACGCTTGTCCTCTCGTTGCCTAGCATTGCATAGTGAGAAGCATATTTAAGTGCCATGTCCAATTGTCTGAGCATGCGTAGAGAAATATTTATTCCAATATTTTCAGGTTCTCATTAATGTGTGAGTGAGATACCAAGGATAATTAATATGCCATCAATATTAATTATACAAACTAAAGAATGAGTTGGTTAATCAATACAAAAACCAAAGAATAGTATCCTGAGAATTGTATTGAGGCATGTAGCCAATTCAACGACCTAAGTGGCATAGTGAAAAAAATTCTATCCTAAGTTTTCGTGACAAAATGTGTAGATCTTAGTTGTCTATTGGCTTGAATTGTCTTTGTTATTACTTGTTACTCCCAAACTGAGGGGTAATTAAGGAGATCATGTCTCGAGGCCCACAGGTCCTAGACATGGAGTGTCGAGATCTAGACAACTTGAGAATGGCCCCGGAGGGCCCCATTTTTCCATGAGAAGATCCCACATACCATCGACAGCAGTATCCATCACACTAGCCTAGTCCTAAAATGGCAATGAGTCTTACTCCATGAGGTAATAAGTCTCAGTATCATGGTATTTATCACTCTGATTTTAAAAACATTTAAACATGTTGCATTGAATCTATCTAGATTTCATAACGTTTGCTTGAATTTATGCTCTTTGCCTTGTTCAAACCTGGGAGGGTCACATGGTGCCCTAGTAAGTTGGTTTCCCTTTAGGATAGGTTGTTACCTAATGGATATATGAAGAGTAATCACCCGTTCCCTCCATACTGACAATTTTCCATCTTTATCCCCTCCATCTATCCACATTTTTGGGCATTGGGAAAGGCTCCACTTGGAAAGGGTTTTATCTTACCTCATGGGAAGAAGGGGCTAAAGGCCTAGGGGGGGAATGTAGAAGGAAAAAGTTAAGAGCTGAATTTAAACCTTCGAGATTCTTCGCCCAGGGATCCTTGAGAAAGCACTAAACGCTTCTCAGAAAGAAAAGGGGACCCACATATGAATAAAACACTCAGGGAATTTATTGGTGGATAGGAGGTCTCATCATGAGTCGGCCTATCATGACCATGAACAGGTAGCGGTATGACACGACGACCCAACTGGTCACCAAGCTAGTGTAGTGGCTCTTGGTTGCATTGCCAAGAGAAATTGGGTCTCATCATGAGCCAGACTTCTCATTTCCGTGAAATGTTTGTGGGTGACACTGCCACTAGATGGTCACCAAGCTAGGGTGATGGTCATCAACTCTTTCCTTGCAGCATGAAGAAAGAAAGATAAAAGAAGAAAGAAAATATAAAAATAATAAATGGAAATGAGTGGGCTTGGAAACATTTGCATCCATGACAAGGTTCAACTCACCCTCAACAAAGACACCCATAGGTGAGTGTTACATTTCCCTGCTATCACATGCACCCCATGCCCAAAGGTTTTCTCCTCACCACCTCATACGCTTGCATGATTTGGATCAAGCTCCACTGGGGAAATGACCTTGACTTAAGGGAGACTGTCCCAATAGGACACCCTAAGACCATTCCAAACCCTAGACTTGTCAAGTTGCATAATGTTTTCAGCATTTGTTTTGGTTTAGGGGGGTTTAATGCACATGTTTGGGAATTTTAATTATTAGATGTGATTTACATCTTATGATGTTTGTGACGTATGGACCCGTAGAGAGCATACTTGTTGTCTTTACAGGACCATTCCTGGTGAACAGGTACATGGATAGATGACTAGATCGAACCTTCATGAGGGCTCAAAGCCCATTTGATGGATGTTGAAACCCCAGACAGGGGGCAAGATGAAGATGAAGGGGTTCTGCCAAGAAGAAGAAGGAACATGCCTTTGGAGGCACTTTGGTGGACCTATACCCAAGCAGTTGTGCCTTTCCCACCTGAATGTTGGCCTCTGGAGGCCGTGGACATCACCCATACATCTCTAGACGTTTATACATGCAGTGGTTGTCACCTTGGGGTAATCATGATGTTATTGGCACGTGTGGGACGGGTTTTGGCCTTTGCAGGCCAAACATTTCACACCCTGATCCCAACGTTCCATGACAGAGGTCCAACGTTACCCTAGAATGGAATGATGTCACCCCAAGGAGGGTATTTACATGAAAATTTATTTTATTCTGTCCATAATTTAATTTTGTAAGAAACTGGCTAGGTCGGCCCCGATATTTTGACCTAAAATAATTAAAGGTCAAATTTTGGTATAAATAAACATAAAGTGACATTCATTTTATGATCTCTCACTTGGGAGAGAGGAGGTCTGAAATTTGTGCCCTACTAAGGGTTATTAGCTGAAATAAGGAGGGCGCTACTCTTTAACGCTTGTTTTTTTGGCACTTGGACAAATTTTATGAAGTTTTGTGGAAATCTTGCATGGTTTTACATGATTATTATTGATGCAAGTACGTAGATTTTTACTTTGTGATTGTAAATGGTTATGGTAATGGTTTTCTTTCTCATACAAGATTATGAAATTTCATGTTTTAATTAATTCTTGAATTAAGAAACTCAAAGTGCTAACTTTCTTGCTTTTCATTTGCCTAGTTTTATTGAATTGATCTAGTAACTAGTGAAACTCTAGGGCCCTAAAGTGCTAGATCTCTAGAGGTTTATACTTAGTTATTGTGCAAAGTACTTTTCATCCATAAAAAATCCAAGAAGAAGGACGTGCTAGGGCCTAGAATTGCCTACACCCTAGCTTCCTCACTTCTTGAGTTCAAACCTAGGAGGACTTAAGGTGCTACTCCTCCTAGGTCTTTCTACTCCTTCTAGGTCTTTCTCCCTCTTGGATTATGTGTAAAATCACTTGTTAGTAGCCTTGAAGGAAACCGCCTACTTGGATCCACTACCCTTAGAAAGGAACTATTCAAACCTCACTCTTTTACAAGTATCGTCAAACTCAAACTCCAAATCATTTCCTACTTGATTATCCTACTAACTTTAACTAGTTAACTAACCTAGCTTAGAGATACTATCATCCACTTAATTACTGCGGCTAATTCACTGTTACAACCATTGTTTGCAGTCTATATCAGCCTACCAACACCTTAGAACATCCCAGAATTTGTACAAGGCAAGTTACTATTAATATATGTTAAAGTGTTTGTTCAATTGCCTTAGCAGAATACAATTCTGAAGATTGTTTACTGCTTTCATTACTTCTATTTTACTACTGTTACATTTAATTTAGGTAGCCTGTTTAAATCCAATTGTTGGTTGATATATTTAGATAACTCACATAATACAAAGTATTATAATTGATGCTTTAAATACTTGTTCACATTGTCTACACAAGTGCATTCTTGTTGATACAAATTGCAGTTGTTATCATTTACTTATCACTATCATCTACTTTTCATTTGTTGCATACATAGATAGCCAACATATATTCACAAGTTTACTGTCTTGTTGAAGCATCATTATCATTTATTGTTGCCTTTGATGTTTGATGTTGTATTTGTAAGGGGAAGGTACAATTTATCTTTCTTTTTCTTCATCCTTCAAGACTTAAACTTGACTTGAGTGACCTGGAGAGAGGGGTAGTTTGCTTATCATTTATTTCCCTTCATCAACCCACTAGGTCTAGGGACGTCTCCCTTGGAGAAGGTTTTTCCTCCTAAATAGAAAAGGGTATCCTTTTTGGGTGACAGTGACAGGGTTACCCTCATGTTACGCCAATCTCGGCCTACTTTCCTTTAGGCTTTGGGCAAGTACATATTGTGCAATAACATTTTTTGCGCCGCTGCCGGGGAACACTGAGTCAATATTCCTCAAAGTCACTTTTTTGGTAAGCATGTTCTCAAATCCTTCACTTTACAAATCTTACCTGGCGAATCAACTGAGGGTGATTCCCTCGTTTCCTTTTGATAATCCCTTGAAGGATCATCTGGCGAATCCACTAATGATAAATCCAACCATGGCTTCTCAATAGGACCCAGGTAATTTTAAACCCTTGGATATGAGTGAAATTCTGAGTTACCCTTGACAAATGCCTCTGAGGTATGAAAAATGGCTCCCAAGATTCACTGGTAGTGATGAGGAAAATGTTGAAGACCATATGAGTGACTTTTGGGCCTTCTTTCAACTCCACCCTATCAGTGATGATGTTGAAGACCTAGCAATGAAAATTTTCTCTGCTACTCTTCATGACGATGTTATAAGATGGTATGATGGCCTCCCTAATGCTAGTATTACATATATGGATCAATTAGAGGAAGTTTTCCTCAAAATATAGAATGTCAAAGAGGATCCAGACATGTTACTACAAAGACTTATGCACATAAAGAAGGATGAGAACGAGGCCATTAAGGACTTCCATGCCAATTTTAAGAGGATGTCACAATAACACCATATAATCCATTGTCATGTTTCTGAGTTCCTCCTTGTCATCTATATAAGAGCGTTCTTTGGACAATCAATTTTTTTTCTCGATAAAAGGATCCCAAGGAAAATCCAAGAAGCTTATGAATTGCCCACAAAAGTCGAATCCAATATCTCCTCATCCAAGGTAGAACATTTGTTTGTTCCACAAGTCAATATTGATAACCCAAAGATACCCCATAAACTCTTAGTCTAGAAAGAATAATTTCCCTTGAGATCTCCAAAAGGTGGGAACAAGACATTGACTCACAAGACGCTGAGGAGAGGGATCTTGATGAAGGGTACCAATCCCATGACGAAGAGAAATAATTTACTCATGATTCCATCAAAGAAGACCTGGATGAAGGACACAAACCTAAAGAGTGTGAGATATTCATATGTGCCTCTCCCTCTGATGAATCCATCCAAAATCCTATTCCTCCTGCACAAGATGAAGAGAATGAGGTTAATCATTTTCCTTTTCAGGTTTTTGAGGATGCCCTATTCTATGATTTGGAAGGTGAAGGAGTAAAGGATCCCTTGGGTGAGCTAGACCCTTCATATTGTGATAAAGGAGAAGATATAATTGAAGAGGCGAATCATGGGGATGATGTACTGATATCTGATCTTCCTTTTGATGAAT
Source organism: Picea glauca (assembly GCA_000966675.3). Taxonomy (NCBI): domain Eukaryota; kingdom Viridiplantae; phylum Streptophyta; class Pinopsida; order Pinales; family Pinaceae; genus Picea; species Picea glauca. Next base: position 81,058 of record JZKD02S0808597.1, on the reverse strand, counting down.
TCATATAAGCCTTTGACTCTCCTGCACAAGAAAAAGTGAATACGATAAGTTATTTCCTTTTCCAAGATTTTGATGATGCTTTATTTTATGATTTTGAGGGTGAAGCAGTGTTAGAGGATCCCTTGGATGTATTAAATCCTTCATGTTATGATAAAAGTAATGACATAATTTATAATATTGATGATTTCATACATGTTGGAAGATGTAAATGGGATGTGATTGGTTCTGATGATGTTCCCATTTATGATATGGAGGTTCATTTCCATTTGTTTCCTTTACAACAATCATATGATGTTCCTAATAATTTTGACGTTTGGAAACAAGATGATGATATAATTATAGAAGTTTTCCAAGCACCCAAGGATGACCTAGTGTAATGTTCTCCTGATGATTTTCGGTCATACCTTGAGGATTTTGATGAGTATTCCTTTGAGCACTTGGATTTATTCTATGAAGAAGATTATCAACCATCGTTGTGCTCAAATTTTGATAAAGGTGAGGACGATGCTTACCTAAAGCAGGATACTTGTGACAATTTTGTCCAACTCCCTCTCATTGCTTTACCTCGTTATGTCAATAAGGATGCATTTAGGGAACATGTCTCTTGTTTCAATTTTTCTTTAGGGAAAATTTTTCCATTAGAATTCAAGGGGAGGTTGAATTCCTTAAGAAGTTTATTATCTCAATCTTTCAGCTTTCCCCTGAGAAGTTTTTAGTTGGCCTCTAGATTCTTGTTAATACCTTCTCAGACCCTAGGGAGTGATGACGGCCAAGGTATTCAACCCTCAGACTCTTTGAGCTAGCCCTTTAAGTCCTTGACCTCTCACGATCCTTTTGTGATATGGATTGATCGCTTTTCTGGAAGGGTGACTTGGCATGATTTTGTCCCTCCCTCCCGCCTCCATGAGTTAGACTTATGACTTCTTATGATATAATGCATGCTCTAACTCATGTTTGTTTTTTCCTTAACTTGTCATTGTTTTGGTTTATGATGAAACACAGAGGAAGGTGTTATGATACATTGCTAGTGTGGTTGTACTGGTTGAATGATTATACCTAGAATTTGACAGGTAAGTGCAAGTGAGGTAGGGTAGATAGGCATTTGCATTCATTGTGTATACTGTTTCATTGTATATTAGCATAGTTGTAGTTGCACTTTTCAAATTGTTTTCCTCACTTGTATATATGTATTTTCATGATTATGCTTTAGATTAGATAATTGATTTCAATTTAAAGTTTTGCATAATGTATGAACAAGGGGTGATAGCACCACCCCAGGTATCACTAACATCTTATGTTGAGTGTTAGCAGGAACAGGTCACACCAGAGATGTTTAGGTTCTCATGCGCTCTACTGTCAACACATGTCCCCGAGTTGGAGCCAGATGTTACCGCCAAACCTAGGGGTAACTAAGGAGATCATGTCTTGAGGCCCACAAGTCCTAGACATGGAGTGTTGAGAGCCAGAAAACTTGAGCATGGCCCCGGAGGGCCCCTTTTTTCCATGATTAGATCCCAGATACCATCGACAACACTATCCATCACACCGACCTGGTCCTGATATGGAAATGAGTCTTTCTCCATGAGGTAATAAGTTTGAGTATCATGGTATGTATCACTCCAATTTTGAAAACATTTAAACATGTTGCATTGAATCTTTTTGGATTTCATAATGTTTGCTTGACTTTATGCTCTTTACCTTATTCAAACCTGGGAGGGTCACATGGTGCCCTAGTAAGTTGGTTTCCCTTTAGGATAGTTTGCTACCTAATGGATCTCTGAAGAGTCATTGCCCATTCCCTCCATACTTACCATTTTCCATCTTTATCCCCTCCATCTATCCACATTTTTTGGAATTAGGGAAGGATCCACTTGGAAAGGGTTGTACATTACCTCATGGGAAGAAGGGGGATAAAGGCCCAGGGGAGAAATGTAGATGGAAAAAGTTAAGAGTCAAATTTAAACCTTCAAGATGCTTCACCAAGGGATCCCTGAGAAAGCACCGAAATGCTTCTCAGTAAGAAAAGGGGACCCACATATGAATAAAACACTCAAGGAATTTGTTGGTGGATAGGAGGTATCATCATAAGCCTACCTATCATGACCAAATGGTCACCAATCCAAGGTAGTGGTTCTTGGTTGCATGGCCAAGAGAAAGGGGGTCTCATCACGATCCAGCCTTCTCATTTCTATGAAATGTTTTTGGGTGACACTGCCACTAGCTGATCACCAAGCGAGGGCAGTGGCCATCAACTCTTTCCTTGCAGCATGAAGAAATAAAGCTAAAAGAAGAAAGCAAAGATAAAAATAATAAATGGCAATCAATAGGCTTGGAAACATTTGCATCCATGACAAGGTGCAGCTCAACCTCAACAAAGGCACCCATAGGTGTGTGTTACATTTCCCTATTATCACATGCACCCCATGCCCAAAGGTTTTCCCCTCACCACCTCATACGCTTGCATGATTTGGATCAAGATCCACCAGGGAAACGACCTTGAATTAAGGGAGATTGTCCCAATAGGACACCCTGAGACCATTCCAAACCCTAGACTTGTCAAGTTTCATAAATTTTTGAGCATTTTTTTGGGTTTAGTTGGGTTTAATGCACATGTTTGGGCATTTTAATTATTAGATGTGATTTTTGTATTATGATGCATGTGACTTACGGACCCATGGAGGGCGTACTTGTTGTCTTTACAAGACCTTTCCCAGTTAACAAGTACATGGAGATATGACTAGCTCAAACCTTCATGAGGGCTCAAAGCCCATTTGATGGATGTTGAAACCCCATCCAAGGGGCAGGATGAAGATGAAGGGGTTCTACCAAAAATAAGAAGGATGTTTCCTTTGGAGGCACTTTGGTGGACCTAGACCCAGGTGGTTGTGTCTTTCCCACCTGAAAACTGGCCTTTGGAGGCCTTGGATGTCACCCATATAGCTCTGGACGTTTACACATGCACTGGTTGTCACCTTGGGGGTAATCCTGAGGTTATTGGCACGTGTGAGCAGGGTTTTGGCCATTGGATGCCCAACGTTTCACACCCTGAGCCCATCGTTCCATGACATAGGTCCAACGTCACCGTAGAAGGGCATGACATCACCCTTAGGAGGTGATTTACATGCAAATCTATTTTATTCCACCCAGAATTTAATTTTGTAAGAAATTGGCCAGGTCGGCCCTGATATTTTGACCTAAAATAATTAAAGGTCAAATTTTGGTATAAATAAACATAAAGTGACATTCATTTTATGATAACTCTCACTTGGGAGAGGGGAGGTCTGAAATTTTTACCCTACTAAGGGTTATTGGCTGAAATAAAGATGGCGCTACTCTTTAAGGCTTGTTTTTTTGGCACTTGGAGAAATTTTATGAAGTTTTGTGGCAATCTTGCATGGTTTTACATGATTATTCTTGGTGCAAGTAAGTAGATTTTTACTTTGTCATTGTAAATGGTTATGGTAATGGTTTTCTTTCTCATACAATATTATGAAATTGCATCTTTTAATTAATGCTTGAAGTAAGAACCTTAAAGTGCTAACTTTCTCGTTTTTCATTTGCCTAGCTTTATTGAATTGATCAAGTAACTAGTGAAAACCTAGGGACCTAAAGTGATAGCTCTCTAGAGGTTTATACTTAGTTATTATGCAAAGTACTTTTCATAAATAAAAAATCCAAGAAGAAGGAGGTGCTAGGTCCTAGAAGTGCCTACACCCTAGCTTCCTCACTTCCTGAGGTCAAACCTAGGAGGACTTAAGGTGCTACTCCTCCTAGGTCTTTCTCCCTCTTGGATTATGTGTAAAATAAATTGTTAGAAACCTTGAAGGAAGCCACCTACTTGAATTCACTACCCTTAGAAAGGCACTAGTCAAACCTCACTCTTTGACAAGTATCTTCAAACTCAAACTCCAAACCGTTTCCTACTTGATTACGCTACTAATTGTAACTAGTTAACTAACCTAGCTTAGAGATACTAAAAACCACTTAATTACTGCACATAATTCACTATTACAGTCGTTGTTTGCAGTCTATATCAGCCTACCAACCACCTTAGAACAACCCAGAATTTGTACAAGGCAAGTTACTATCAATCTATCTAAAGTGTTTGTTCAATTGCCTTAACAGAATACATTTCTGAAGCTTGTTTATTGCTTTCATTACTTCTATTTTACTGTTGTTACATTTAATTTAGACAGCCTGTTTAAATCCAATTGTTGATTGATATATTTAGAAAACTCACATAAGACAAAGTATTATCATTGATGCTTTAAATGCTTGTTCACATTGTTTTCACAAGTGCGCTCTTGTTGATACAAATTGTAGTTGTTATCATTTACTTATCACTATCATCTACTTGTCATTTGTTGCATACATAGATAGCCAACATATATTCACAATTTTACTATCTTGTTGAACCATCATTATCATTTGTTGTTGCCTTTAATGCTTGTTGTTGTATTGGTAAGGGGAAGGTACACTTTATCTTTATTTTGCTTCATCCTTCAAGACTTAAACTTGACTTGAGTGACCTAGAGAGAGGGGTAGTTTGGTTATCATTTCTTTCCCTTCATCAACCCACTAGGTCTAGAGATGTCTCCCTTTGAGAAGGTTTTTCCTCCTAAATAGAAAAGGTTATCTTGTTGGGGTGATAGGGACAGGGTGTTGGCCCTTGACCAAGTTTTGGGAGATACTTTGTCATGTTTGACCATTTTTGAGGACTTCGATAGGTTGTCGAAGGAGGAGTGTGAGACAAAGTGGAGATCATGAGTTCTCGGCCCACTTTTGGGTCTTTTTTGGGTTTTGGGATTATGTAATGGGATTGGGATGTCGTCCCATGGGTTCACCCACACTTAGGCCCACTTTTGTAATGTATAAATAAGTGGCTAGGTGATGTAAGAAAAGAGAAGAAGCTAAGTGCTAATAGTTGATCTATGTGATGGAAGGATTATAAGTGCTCTGTGCCTATGTGAGACTTGCAGAGCTGAGTGAAAGTCATTGTAAGAATTTGTGGAAGGTTGTGTGCTTAGACCTACTCGGGGAAGGAGGATCTAGCGATCTACATAGATCTCCTGTCCTAGGTGGAGTAGGGTTTTGGTGGCTCTATGCATGTAACCTATTGAGAAGCTAATAAAGAAGAAGAGTTGGTGGGCGTATCCCCAGGGTGGGGGTGAACCACGTAAATATTGTGTTGTCTTTGTTTGTGCATTGTCTTGATGTGTTTATATCTTCTTTTGCTAAGTGCTTTGAGATGAATAGATAGATCTGCTTATGCTTAGTGTTAATAATGGATAGAATGTTAGATCTAATATACGTGGATATGCTCAGTGCTTGATCTACCAGATCTGATCAATTTTCTTATGTTAAGTGCTTAAGTACGTTAGGATCATTATGAATGTTGCGAAGCTCTGTATTATCAACGAAGTAGATATTGATTGCATATTAAGGGATTAACGGTGCTAATTGCTTTATTAAGTAGTAGAATCACATATTTGTGTCCCAGCTAAGGTTGCAGACACTTGATTCTTGCAACCACCCCTGCCTCTACCTTAGGTGAGACTTCATCTGCTTCGCAGGTGTTGCTGAATGGGTCGGTAGTTAAGGTTTTGTTGGTGCATTGTTGTAGCATTGAACCTTGGGTCTGCCCCTATGCCAACAAATGGTTTCGTTGTTGGGACCTAAAACTGTGATTGTTGGGAACTGAGAAAAAAGAAAAGCTTTGTGCGAAGATTCGATCTGAAAACTGTGAAAGCTCTATGCATAGATCTGTTGCCCTAGTGCGCAACATTTTACTCGACCTATGAAGCTCTGTGATAAGGAGAAGGGTCAGATATGAAGAAAAGAGGTAAGATCTGCAAGCTTTGTGCCAAGAGGAAGGTCATATCTGAAGAAAAGAGGTAAGATCTGTAAGCTTTATGGTCTGATAAAGGTAAGAATAGTGAAAAGTTTTAAATCTAAAAGCTTTGTGCTCTGTAAAAGTAAGATAAGTGGAAATTTTTGCTTCTAAAGTATGGATCTAGGTATGTTTGATAGATTTTGTCCTAGCTTGAAAACTAGGGTATTGATAGATGAAAAGAGATTTGATATGAATATATCTGATAAATATGTTATACCTATGCATAGAAAGAATGTTTGGACTAATAAATGGATGCAGGATCCTAGAAAGAATTTTTTGCAGGTTAGCTACCATGATCCTAGTGCGCGGTACAGAAGAGGATGGGGATCATTTAAAAGAAAGAGAGGATTAACCCTTTGTTACAATTGCAGAAGGCCGGGACATCTTGCTAAGGAATGACCTAGTGGAAGATCTAGTTGCCTCTATTGTAAGGCTATGGACCATGAAGTGTTGGATTTCCCTAAAATGATTGCTAAGCTTGAAGGAATGAATATGAACCAAGAAATCCCTAAGCCAGATCCAAAAAATAGGATTATGGCAGAACCCCATAAAGAATCAGAGAAAGTATTGCTATAGATGAAAGAAACACTGAATAATCACCGACATGCAAGTTTATCAGCGATCTTTAAAGTGAAAGAATGCCTTGAAGCACGAATAGGAGACTTCGACATTGACTGTGTTCTAGATGAGGAAACACAGTTGAATGTTATGACAGAACGAACTTGGGAACTTTTAGGAAAGCCTACCATGATTCCTTCGCTAGGAGGGATAGGTTTATTCAGAGGAAAGCTGGTGAACCTATGTGGAAAGCTCGCTCAGATACCTATGAGTGCTAATGAAGCTTCGATAGATGAAGAATTTGAGATTATTAAATTCATTGAGGACAGCGCCGCATTTACCATGTTATTAGGAAAACCTTGGATTGATAGAGATCAGTCCAGGAAGAAGGAAGAAGAAGAAGACTTAGAGCAGAAGAAACAAGAGCTACAAGATTTCATGACCAGAAGGATCGCACACTTGATTGAAGAACAGGAGAACAGATCGAAGTTATTTGACACTAGAAGCCCAGATGTTGAAGCTGTAAGAGAACCAGAGGACTCACAAAAGACTGAAGTATATGTCCGAGATAAAGAAGAACTATTACCTATGAATCCTAGGAACGTCTCTCAACAGTGCGAAGTGACTATGTCCAAAGAAGAGAAGAAACATAATGGAAAACGGACTACCAAGACAAAGTTCACTGGAAAGAAGGCTAGAAATCTAGGTAAAAATAGATCTAAGATCGATAGGTTATAGAAGGTTCCAGAGGGAACCTCGTAGGAAGAAAACTTGTAGAATTTGAGCTTCGTCAGGATATCAGAACAACGACATATGGCACTTCACCGTGGCGAAGCAATATAGTCATTGGGACCGATATATCCATTCGCCTGTCACTCCGAATGGGTTGAAAAGAATTTATGGTTTTCCACTATACCATTGGACCACGCCATCATGGATATAACAAGAGTTAATGAGGCTTCATACCCGTTACAAGCGAACCATTGTTGAGTTTCCTATTTATTCCATCGCGCCATGCACCGAGAACACTTTTGCCAACTGAGAGTTTTGAGCCCGCAGACTAAGCCAAGTTTGTACAGTGACCTCTGTACCCTTACTCTCTATCTCATTATTGTGTCTAATTTATTCCCTGAACCCGCGATTCGTCACCCTGAGCATGTATGTCGGATGAGCTCACCGCTGTAGAGAAAGTTGTTGAAGAAGTTCTGATCGACTTGATGACTAAGAGAGTCACATCGGAGCGAGGGTTATCTATAGGTGTATAGGCTTCATCCACAAGAACATCAATAGCATCTTCGTCCACTACTCGAGCCGGGTCATCCCGACTAGTCGATGAAAAGCGAACCAAGCACAGGGATGATCTCGTGAATGCTAAGTTAATTCCAAGCATATTATCTGCCTATCTACCACCTCTGAGCAGAGCCATAAACTGAGATAGTGTGCCCAGAGACTTTGAGTACCCTTTGGTCACTGCATACCTTCCGAAGGGGATACACACAGTTCATGCAGATCAAGATAAACTTGTAGCATTAAAGTTTAGTGACTTCAACCTTGGCGACAAGAAGGTTTATAGCATGCTCGCACCATACAAGTATCTCACGAAGACAAAGGGAAATAATTTGAATATCGTCCCTCAGTCATGGACCCAAAACCTCACGCAGTCCACACTGCTCAACGTTATGAAGATTGAGCAGTGTAACATATGGTGATGTCGAGAAAGGCATGCGAGGCTAAAAGGTAGCCTCTATCCAGAGTGGCGCAGTGTGCCTCGCCTGTCAATTCATCACAGGAAAGTTAGTATGCAAGAACCGGCCCACCCAAGTGATTGGTTTCGTAGTGGACCTCGCAAGGAAGTGCGCAGAAGGACTTCAAATGAATTGGGAAAAGTACGTGGTAAACCAATTAGAACTTGACTGCAAAGAAGCCCAGGATCAAGGGTACGAGTTTCATTTCAGCTGATTATTCATCCTAATCGCATTCATCGCATGGGAGATGCCGGAAGGTGTGACCTTCCCAGACATAGAGTCTTTTGAACCGCTGGTCGCGAAGTTCAGTACATTGTGGTACTTCAGTGACATGAACAAACAATGGAAGTCAAATTTCGTGTTTCACACATATTACAACTAGTTGAAGCTAGCCATCCAGTTTGAGCCACACATGACCTCGAATACTCTCCACAGGTTCAGACCTCTGATGAAGTTCAGCGCAGACCACCATTTTATTTATATCACAGCGCGCGCTGATGAGCACAAGAAACAGTTGCAGTCATACTACAAGTTGACAGAGGAAGCCATCGAATATATCACCAAGGAATGGTTGGCAGACCTTCTCATTCCACTGAACCCTGTGGAACTATCCGATATAGAAAGCCCAGAAACTGTGCCGGATACACCAGGACTGAGCAAGACAAAGAAGACTGAAGAGGTTCACAACATAGATAGCGCATCTGTAAGGATTGCTTCCATCACATTGGATGAAGGGGGTGATGGTGAAGAAGTAGAAGGCATAGAAGCTGAGAAGCAGAAAGGAGATGAGGTTGAGTCCATGAAGAAAAGGAAGGGTTCACCTCCGAAGCCTTCTTCCCGGAAGAAGTCGAAAGTTCCTGTAACCAAAATGCAGACCGTCCTCACATCTGGTAATTTTAATTTCATCATAGCAGCCCTGAATGATGCTTCGCTGGAGATAGTAGAGAAGTAGGAGGCGAAGCAGGAGCAGATGTATAATTGTATTGAGATTGAACTCCAAGGGGTGCAGCAAGCACTACAGTCCAGTCGTGCAGTCTCCACTGCGCCTCTGACCGTGGGAACACTAGAACTGGGAGATGAGCCAACTCAACTCCACCGGTTTGTTGATATAGTCAAAGCTCGCCTTCGACGAGCTCAAGAAGAAACAGCACGAGCTACCCAGGCTTTGACACAGGTACAAGGAGTCCTTATGGAGAAACACAGTGCTGTATAAAGGGAAAAGCTTGCTTTCCAAGCGAAGTTCGATGAAGAAAAAGCACAGTTGTAGCAAGAGAAGGAACAATTGCTCGCAGAGCAGCTCGAGGTAAAGGAAATGTTCAACAGAGACCTTCTCTCTGTGACAGTCATTGAAGTACAGATCGAAGAGCGAGTTCCACAGCAGGTGGTGCAAGTTGAAGAGGTAATCCAAAAGTTACAAAGCGCGTCGCAGATCTAGAGCTCTGCACTGTACCCAAGACCCCTCAAGAGATAAGAGACCAGCGAGAAGCAACTGCCCGCAGCGCAGTTGATAGACTAAAATCTCTTGCACTGGATTGCAAGTAGATGAGTAACCGAAGTGCCCAAACATATGAGAACCTCAATGAGAATCCAGATTTATAGGCATTGGAGTCGCAGCTCAGATAAACGAAGCAGCACGCAGACACATTACAGGCACAGCTGAAATCCCTATCGCCCGTGGAGAGAATGAAGTGGTCTCAAGAGCAACACACTGGTCAACAACAAATCCATACAATACAAAGAAAAGTGATGGAAGTCACTCAATGACTTCAACCCGTGCAAGACAAGGCATGCCTATTGTTTACAAAAGTCGAAAGTCGAGGAGCAGAACTCGAACAGGTTGTCATCACATCAGAACAATGCCTAGAAGGTCCAGTGAACGATGCAGTGATCCAGGAATTTGCTGAGCAATAGGTCCTGGCACAGCAACAGGTCGAAGCATATTGAACCAATCTCGAGGCCTTCGAAGTAGAACTGATCAGACCATAGTGACTAGGGACTAGTCACACGTGAGTGTTGGGGGCATGTTGGCCCTTGACCAAGTTTTGGGAGATACTTTGTCATGTTTGACCATTTTTTAGGACTTTGACAGGCTGTCGAAGGAGGAGCATGAGATGAAGTGGAGATCATGGGTTCTCGGCCCACTTTTGGGTCCTTTTTGGGTTTTGGGATTATGTAATTGGATTGGGATTTCGCCCCGTGGGTTCACCCACACTTAGGCCCACTTTTGTAATGTATAAATAAGTAGCTAGGTGATGTAAGAAAAGTGAAGAAGCTAAGTGCTAATAGTTGATCTATATGATGGAAGGATTATAAGTGCTTTGTGCCTATGTGAGGCTTGTAGAGCTGAGTGAAAGTCATTGTAAGAATTTGTGGAAGGTTGTGTGCTTAGACCTACTCGGGGAAGGAGGATCTAGGGAGCTGCACAGATCTCCTGTCCTAGGCAGAGTAGGGTTTTGGGTGGCTCTGTGCATGTAACCTATTGAGAAGCTAATAAAGAAGAAGAGTTGGTGGACGTAGCCCCAGGGTGGGGGTGAACCACATAAATACTGTGTTGTCTTTCTTTGTGCATTGTCTTGATGTGTTTATATCTTCTTTTGCTAAGTGCTTTGAGATGAATAGATAGATCTGCTTATGCTTAGTGTTAATAATGGATAGAATGTTAGATCTAATATATGTGGATATGCTCAGTGCTTGATCTACCAGATCTGATGTATTTTCTTATGTTAAGTGCTTAAGTACGTTAGGATCATTATGAATGCTTTGAAGCTCTGTATTATCAATGAAGTAGATATTGATTGCATATTAAAGGATTAACGGTGCTAAGTGCTTTATTAAGTAGTAGAATCACATATATGTGTCCTAGCTAAGGTTATAGACACCTGAGCTTGCAACCACCCCTGCCTCTACCTCGGGTGAGACTTCATCTGCTTCGTAGTTGTTGCCGAAAGGGTCGGTAGTTATGGTTTTGTTGGTGCGTTGTTGTAGCGTTGAACCCCGGGTTTGCCCCTGTGCCAACAAATGGTTCCGTTGCCAGGACCTGAAACTGTGATTGCTGGGAACTGAGAAAGAAGAAAAGCTTTGTGTGAAGATTCGATTTGAAAACTGTGAAAGCTCTGTGCGTAGATCTGTTTCCCTAGTGCGCGGCATTTTACTCAACCTATGAAGCTCTATGCTAAGGAGAAGGGTCAGATATGAAGAAAAGAGGTAAGATCTGCAATATTTGTGCCAAGAGGAAGGTCAGTTCCGAAGAAAAGAGGTAATATCTGTAAGCTTTGTGGTCTGATAAAGGTAAGAATAGTGAAAAGTTTTAAATCTGAAAGCTTTGTGCTCTGTAAAAGTAAGATAAGTGGAAATTTTTGGTTCTAAAATATGGATCTAGGTATGTTTGATAGAATCTGTCCTAGCTTGAAAGCTAGTGTACTGATTGATGAAAAGAGATTTGATATGAATACATCTAATAAATATGTTATACCTATGCATAGAAAGAATGTTTGGACTAATAAATGGATGCAGGATCCTAGAAAGAATTTTTTGCAGGTTAGCTACCATGATCCTAGTGCGCAGTATAGAAGAGGATGGGGATCATTTAAAAGAAAGAGAGGATTAACCCTTTGTTACAATTGCAGAAGACCGAGACATCTTTCTAAGGAATGCCCTAGTGGAAGACCTAGTTGCCTCTGTTGTAAGGCTATGGACCATGAAGTGTTGGATTTCCCTAGAATGATTGCTAAGCTTGAAGGAATGAATCCAAACCAAGAAATCGCTAAGGCAGATCCAGAAACTAGGATTATGGTAGAACCCCAGAAAGAATCAAAGAAAGTATTGCTCTAGATGAAAGAAACCCTAAATAATCACCGACATGCCAGTTTATCGGAGATCTTCAAAGAGAAAGAATGCCTTGAAGCATGAATAGGAGACTTTGACGTTGACTGTGTTCTAGACGAGGAAACACAGGTGAATGTTATGACAGAACAAACTTGGGAACTTTTAGGAAAGCCTACCATGATTCCTTCGCTAGGAGGGATAGGTTTATTAGAGGAAAGTTGGTGAACCTATGTGGAAATCTCGCTCAAATACCTATGAGTGCTAATGGAGCTTCGACAGATGAAGACTTTGAGATTATTAAATTCATTGAGGATAGTGCCACGTTTACCATGTTATTAGGAAAACCTTGGATTGATAGAGATCAGGCCAGGAAGACGGAAGAAGAAGAAGACTTAGAGCAGAAGAAACAAGAGCTACAAGATTTCATGACCAGAAGGATCGCACACTTGATTGAAGAACAGGAGAACAGATCAAATCTATTTGACACTAGAAGCCCAGATGTCGAAGCTGTAAGAGAACTAGAGGACTCACAAAAGACTGAAGTATCTGTCCCAAATAAAGAAGAAGTATTACCTATGAATCCTAGGAACGTCTCTCAACAACACGAAGTGACTATGTCCAAAGAAGAGAAGAATCAGAATGGAAAACGGACTACCGAGACAAAGCTCACTGGAAAGAAGGCTAGAAAGCTAAGTTAAAAGAGATCTAAGATCGACAGGTTACAGAAGGTTCCAGAGGGAACCTCGCAGGAAGAAAACTTGCAAAATTTGAGCTTCATCGAGATATCAAAAGAACAACATATGGCACTTCACCGTGGCGAAGCAATATAGTCGTTGTGACCAATATATCCGTTCGCTTGTCGCTACGAATGGGTTGGAAAGAATTTATGGTTCACCACTAGACCGTTGGACCACACCATAATGGATAGAACAATAGTTAATGAGGCTTCATACCCGTTACAAGCGAACCATTGTTGAGTTTCCTATTTAGTCTGTCGCGCCATGCACCGAGAACACTTTTGCCAACTAAGAGTTTTGAGCCTGCAGACTAAGCCAAGTTTATACAGTGACCTCTGCACTCTTACTCTCTATCTCATTACTATGTCTAAGTTATTCCCTGAACCCGCGATTGTTCACCCCGAGCATGTATGTCGGACGAGCTCACCGCTGTAGAGAAAGTTGTTGAAGAATTTCTGATCGATTTGATGATTGAGAGAGTCACGTTGGAGCGAGGGTTATCTACAAGTGTACATGCTTCATCCACTAGAACAGGGAAACATCTTCGTCCATTTCTCGAGCTGGACCGTCCCAACCAGTCGATGAAAAGCGAACCAAGCACAGGGATGATCTCGCGAATGCTAAGTTAATTCCAAGTATATTACCTACCTATCTACCACCTCTGAGTGGATCCATAAACTGAGACAGTGTGCCCAGAGACTTTGAGTACCCTTTGGTCACTGCGTACCTCCCAAAGGGGATACACACAGTTCGTGCAGATCAATATAAACTTGTAGCGTTGAAGTTTAGTGACTTCAACCTTCGCGACAGGAAGGTTTATAGCATGCTCGCACCATACAAGTATCTCATGAAGACAAAGGGAAAGAATTCAAAGATTGTCCCTTGGTCATGGACCCAGAACCTCGCGCAGTCCAAACTACTCAACGTTATGAAGATTTTGCACTTCGAACGATACCAGGAGGTGAAAGCTTTTGTCAAATTGTTGTTGTCATGCTATCATGGAGGATATTTGTGGTTGAATCGTCACATAACAGTGGATCCGACGTTGATCAATCGAATCACGGGCTTAAGTATGCAAGGCCTTGATCCACAGGATTTTTACCCTGGCAAAACCATAGACAGAGCATTAGTGCAGAGGATCAAAGAGACATATGGTGATGTCGAGAAAGGCACACAAGGCTACAAGGTAGCCTCTATCCAGAGTGGTGCAGTATGCCTCGCCTATCAATTGATCGCACGAAAGTTAGTACGCAAGAACCGGCCCACCCAAGTGACTGGTTTCATAGTGGACCTCGCAGGGAAGTGCGCAGAAGGACTTCAAATGAATTGGGAAAAGTACCTGGTAAACCAATTAGAACTCAACTGTAGAGAAGCCTAGGATCAAGGGTATGATTTTCATTTCAGCTGATTATTGATCCTGATCGCATTCATTGCATTGGAGATGCCGAAAGGTGTCACCTTCCCGGACATAGAGACTTTTGAACCGCTGGCCATGAAGTTCAGTACACTCTGGTACTCCAGTGACATGAACAAACAATGGCAGTCAAATGTCATGTTTCACACATATTACAACCAGTTGAAGCTAGCCATCCAGTCCGAGCCACACATGACCCTGAATACTCTCCACAGGTTCATACCTCTGATGAAGTTCAGCGCAGACCACCATTTTATTTATATCATAGCGCGCGTTGATGAGCACAAGAAACAGTTGCAGTCATACTACAAGTTGACACACGAAGACATCGAAGATATCACCAAGGAATGGTCGGTGGACCTCCTCATTCCAGAGAACCCTATAGAGCTATCCGATATAGAAATCCCAGAAACGGTGCCAGATACACTAGGACCGAGCAAGACAAAGAAGACTGAAGAGGTTCATGACATAGATAGCACATCTGTAAGGACTACTTCCATCACACCGGACGAAGGGGGTGATGGCGAAGAAGTAGAAGGCATAGAAGCTAAGAAGTAGAAAGGAGATGAGGTTGAGTCCATGAAGAAAAGGAAGGGTTCACCTCCGAAGCCTTCTTCCCGGAAGAAGTCGAAAGTTCCTGTAACCAAAATGTAGACCGTCCTCACATCTAATGATTTTAATTTCATAAAAGCAGCCCTGAATGATGCTTTGCTGGAGATAGTAAAGAAGTAGGAGGCGAAGCAGGAGCAGATGTATAATCGTATTGAGATTGAACTCCAAGGGGTGCAGCAAGCACTACAGTCCAGTCATACAGTCTCCACTGTGCCTCTGACCGTGGGAACACCAGAATTGGGAGATGAGCCAACTCAACTCCACTGGCTTGTTGATACAGTCGAAGCTCGCCTTCGACGAGCTCAAGAAGAAACATCGCAAGCCACCCAGGCTTTGACATAGGTACAAGGAGTCCTTATGGAGAAACACAGTGCTGCAGAAAGGGAAAATCTTGCTTTCCATGTGAAGTTCGATGAAGAAAAAGAACAACTGCAGCAGGAGAAGGAACAGTTGCTCATAGAGCAACTCAAGGTAAAGGAAATGGTCAACAGAGAACTTCGCTCTGTGACAGTCGTCGAAGTACAGATCAAAGAGAGAGTTCCATAGTAGGTGGTGAAACTTGAAGAGGTAATCCAAAATTTACAGTAGTGTGTCGTAGATCTAGAGCTCTGCACTGTATCTGAGACCCCTCAAGAGAAAAGAGACGAGCGAGAAGCAACTGCCCGTAGTGCAGTTGATAGACTAAAATATCTTGCACTGGAATGCAAGCAGCTAAGTAACCAAAGCACCCAAACATAAGAGAACCTCAACGAGAATCCAGAGTGACAGGCATTGGAGTCGCAGCTCAGAGAAGCGAAGCAGCACGCAGACACATTATAGGCACAGCTGAAAGCCTTGTCGCCCATGGTGAGAATGAAGCGGTCTCAAGAGCAACGCACCGATTAGCAGCAAATCCATACAATATAAAGAAAAGTGATGGAAGTCACTCAACGACTTCAACCCGTGCAAGACAAGGA
This sequence comes from Picea glauca, assembly GCA_000966675.3. Taxonomy (NCBI): domain Eukaryota; kingdom Viridiplantae; phylum Streptophyta; class Pinopsida; order Pinales; family Pinaceae; genus Picea; species Picea glauca. The sequence goes on along the minus strand of JZKD02S0808597.1, from coordinate 65,318 downwards.
ATGCTTATTGTTTACAGAAGTCGAAATTCGAGGAGCAGAACTCGAACAAGTTGTCATCACAACAGAACAACACCTAGAAGGGCCAGTGAACGATGTAGTCATCCAGGAATTTGTTGAGCAAGAGGCCATGGCACAGCAACAGGTCGAAGTAGCTTGAACCAAGCTCGAGGCCTTCGAAGCAGAACATATCAGACCATAGTGACTCAGAATGAGTCACAGGTGAGTGTTGGGGGCCTGTTGTCCCTTAACCAAATTTTGGGAGATACTTGGTCATGTTTGACCATTTTTTAGGACTTTGACAGGCTGTCAAAGAAGGAGCACGAGACGAAGCGGAGATCATGGGATCTTGGCCCACTTTTGGGTCCTTTTTGGGTTTTGGGATTATGTAATGGGATTGCGAGTCGGCCCATGTGTTCACCCACGCTTAGGCCCACTTTTGTAATGTATAAATAAGTAGCTAGGTGATGTAAGAAGAGCGAAGAAGCTAAGTGCTAATAGTTGATCTATCTGATGGAAGGATTATAAGT
>JZKD02S0808597.1:29973-42881 GCA_000966675.3 Picea glauca | reverse complement strand
GCATTTATGGAAAGCATGATAAGTTGCAGCAGTTTATCACAACTTGTATGATGCAAGTTGCATGTGAATGCAATTCATTTGAAGGCATTCTTGTTGTTGCACAACTTCGCCAGGATGATGTAAAAGTGGGGTATGATGTTCACTTGTTACAGCCATATATCTTTTTCATATTCAGCTCTTATGTACCCACATGTTTCGGGTTTATGTACTTATGTTTGTACTGGAAGGAGAGTTGAAGAGTCATGCACATGCATTTTTTTTTGTGTATGTGTAAGCAGTGAACCTGGTGATAGTTCATCATGAATGATTCATGATTGTAACATGATTTTGTATCATGTTTGTCGACTTGTCATTTTGGGAAGTTTGATATGTTTCAAATGAGTCTCGACTAGTGTCAATGATTGTCTGACGACTATGTTGTGTAGATCATGTTTTTCGACTTATGTTTAGTCGATGGTGTTTGTTGGCTTGTAAGTTGATTTTGAGTACACTGAGATGCAGGAAAACACCATGTACTTTGATGAAGTACAAGATGCGATAGTTTGCTTGAAGAGAAAAAAGTCTTTGTTGGCATCATTTTCAGTCTTGTATCAATTTATTTTCAAGATTGATGGTTTTCTTGGCTTGTGATAAGATGTCGCAGGAAAGTTTTTGCACCCATTGGAGAGCTGATTGTGTTGACGTCAAAGAGTTTGTAAGAGGGAATTGATTCTCAGTGGGAAGGTTGGTAGTCTTCCAAGCACAAAGAGAACAGTGGGTCAGCAGCAGCCAGAGAACAGTGATTGAGGAACATAGCCAGTTGCAGTGCAAGGCATGTCAAAGTATCCAGGTGATTGTCAAAAAGACTTTTCAAGTAGAATCAGTTGATAGAACTTGAAAGAAAAAGAGTATTGAAGCTCAGACAAATAATCATAAGATTTTGTGGGTCCAAAATCCTTTTAGTGGGAAGGTGTGATCAAAATCTGGACCAAGGGTCAAAATTTAGCTCAAAAATCAAAGTTCTCAAAATTGCCTCAAAACGAACGGGTGCGTAGCCCTCGTTGTCACGAACCCAACGCAACTTGTTTGGGTTCAAACGGATGTCGAGAGCGAGAGATATCGCGTTCTGTTCAAAATGACAAATAGGTAAAAAAAATGGGTTGACTATACAGTCCGTATGGATGCTAACGTGGCATGTCCGTACGATGATGTGGCAGAGCTGAATAGGCAGGGCCATACGACATGTGGTGTGTGTTGAGTTGGCAGTTTGGACAAATCAATTTGTGACACGTGGCATCTTATGGTCAAGTGGTTTGGTGCCACGTGGCCCAGTCATGGGCTGCCACGTGGCACCTTGTTATTGGTTGGTTGTATAAAACTTTTATGGAGACCACCGGACTCGACCCCACGACCTCCACATGCATCCAAGCACTGGTCGCCCAACCAACATGCCACATGGTGTTACTTGATATACAAATGGGTTAAAATGTATTTGAATTTAATTTATTGTATGGTTGGTGTGGGGGTCGGGTTGGGGCTTAGCCCCAGCCCCCGGTCACACAACCCATTACATATGACCTTAATATATTGCATGCGCAGGGATTGGTTAGTCACACAATTAAGCCCGTGGTTTCATATGTTTTAATCATATGACCACCATGTAAAATGTGTGCGGGAGTTGAATTGGGTTTAAAAACGGTTATACCATATACCGACACTTGTCGGTTAACCATTCGCCATTGTAAACAGAGCCCCTTTTGCGATAACGCGAGGTCGTATGGAAGACAACATGACCATGGCCTTGGCGGTTAGGGGTTGGGCATGCCCTGATCGTCCTACAGTTTGATCAGTTTTACGGTTACGCGTGTGTGCTAGGTTTTAGCACAAGTTTTTGAGTGTGTTCTTGGTTGAACGTACAGAGGTGCATTTTGGCAAACTAGAAACAACAAGCTTAAAGGAAGAAAATGGAAGGAGGCCTATATTCTTCATTTTTTGGCCAAATGAGGTGCTGAAAAAGCCTAGCTAGGGGTTTTTGGATGTTCTAAATCCATTGGCACTGTTTTCAAAGCCATTTGAAGACTTCTTTTGCAATTTTTTAACCATTGAAGTTTCAGGAAGCTCTAGGGAGTTTGAAGCCCTCATTGTTTGAGGTCATCCTCAGATGAGCCTATGTTTGTTTTCTGTGATTGAATAATCTTTTTTGGCTAATTATTATGCTCTGAACACTTTGGGATAGGTTTCAGATCCACTTGAGGACTTTTATAGGTGTTGTTTCCACAGAGAAGCTCAGAGAAGCTTAAGGCCACATGTAGAAGAGGTCATGCCCGGATGAGCCATGATCCGTTTTCAGAGTTTTATTAGTCATTTTTGGGGTTTTTATGTATTATGATCCCAATGGTACAGCCAAAATTTCCATTGGAATTGAGCAGTAGCTTGTAAAAAAATCTTTGACAAATTAATCCCAGAGAGCCAAGTCCATTGATGGAGGCTCAAGGAGATGTAGCCCAGAGAGGGGTGAATTCCTTTATCATCTTGTTATTGTTATGAGTTTGATGGTTTATTTTCTGCAAGTTATGTTGTTGTGTATTTATTTAAAGCACATATTTAACCATTTAAAAGAACATTTCCTCACAGATAAGCATTTAAAAGAAGAAGCATAAACTTGGCACATAATTTATCTTGCATATTTTAACACATGGAGCAAGGTCCTGTAAAGTTTTATTTTAATGAAGTAGAGGGTGCTTGAATAGAATAATAAGTCAGCCCACTATTTTCAGATCACCTGGTAACATCATGTCTCACCTTTTTCTCCTCATCGACATCTTCATAGTCAAAATATTTGTCCATGGATCTTATCCAATACAGCAGGTCTTCAACATCCAAGTTTCCTTCATACATTGGGATCTCTATCTTTGCTCTAGCTCCCAATCTAACAATTGCTCTCAACAAGCATTCCTCGGCAACATTTTCTCTTACAACTTCTTTGACTTCTACTTCTTCACTCTCTACATCATTGATGTCCCCAATATCAGGTTCTCTCATCTACGTTGCTTCCATCACCTCTAATGTTGCATGAATCTCTCTCATTTCTCTTTCCATAGCACGATTGGATAAAGGTGGATCCACACGTCTCCTTGGTGGCATTGCGCTGAATGTCTCTCACACTAAGAGTACACCTTCAAGATCTTCTTTGTTTCATGAAAACAATTTAAGGCTCTGATACCACTTGATGTAGACCCCCCTTCTCTCCTAAGGGTCTGCGCAACCTCTCGATCAAGGATCTTTGATTCTGAGTCGAATCGGCTCCCTAAAACCTCAGTGGTCTCACTTACGACTTAACACAAGCCCTTTCAGTCCTCTGGCACAGGTTCTATGGCACCTGCAACCTCTTTCTTCATGTTGTTGTACTCTCGAAATTAAGGCGCTAGCTCCTCTCTCCTTAGCCCTCTCCCACATGTGACCTCAAGTTGTGACCTCATGTAAACACACGATTATAGAGTAGCCAAAAGTGGTCTAAGACCACACCACTTTTCTCCCCGCAATTCACCTCTAGCTGCCATGTATCCCTTTGTCGATACCGTGGTTTCAATTGTGTACTGCTCTCAAATTTTTAACATCCGAGCACTTTCTGGTCCCGCAATCAAGCGTGACTATTGATCTTGCGATCTCAGGTGGAACTTCTCAATCAACGATTTAGATCAGTCTCCTCTCCTTCCTTCTCTCTGGATCATACCTCCCTAGTTCTCTGCGATCTGTTGACGCGTGTCCCTTTCAAATCAACGATTGGGATTGATTTCACCTTTCGAGCTTCAGGAGTTTCAACTCTCAACTCCTGCTCTCTCCGAAGTGGCTATCCTCCGAAAAGGGAAGATCTACTGACACATGTCCTCCTCAAATCGACAGCCCTAGCCGCTTCGAAACTTCAAACTTTGGAAATCTCAACTTTCAACTTTCACTTTCCCTCAAAGTGTGTGGATTTTTTCCACGTGTCCTCCTAAATCGGACAGCTATAATTCACTTCGGGTATTTACCTGGAGTCCAAGGATTTATTCCGTGTGTCCTCTTGAATCGGATGGTTATGATTCACTTCACACCTTCGGGTTCGAGAGATCTCAACTCTCAACTCCTCCAAAGTTATTTTATCCGAAGTTTGCGAGTTGTCTCCACGCGTCCCTCTAGATTTGATGATCCAAATTCACTTCGAATTTCGGGTTTCAGGAGTTTCAATTCTCAACTGAAATCCTCAAAGTGATTTCTCCTGGAGCCTTAGATCTATTGACACGTCCTCCCCTTGATGATCAACGATCAGGATTTACTTCAGCGATTTCACCTCCTCCTTGTACACAAACTTTTGGAGTTGTGGATCTCGTGCCACCTGTCCCCCTTGACGATGGACAGTCCCTAGTCACTTTGGGACTTCGAGACTTTGGTAGTCCGCTCTCCTCTGTGCTTCAAGAGAATTAAAGCTCATGCACCTTGCCCAGATCCAACGATATGGAATGGTCCCCGCTCCCTTCTGGGTGGATCTTAGTCGGTGGCTTGTGAAACCTTCAAAGCTTCACTCCCTTGGAGATTTCTCTCGCTATCTCTCTTGAGATTTCTCCTTAGAATCCTTTGACTCCTTAGAGGGTTACTTCGACACTTAGTCAAATTTCGGATCTGTGCACTCCTTGCAACTAATTCTTATGCAAGGCTTAGGTTCTTGTAGGTGAATGTGCACACCTTGCAGCAGTCACTTTGCACTCCTTGCAAAGGAAATTTTATGCTATCTCTTCTAAGCTTATGAGTCAAAACAGACTCTGTCTCTCCCTGTAGTAGATTCTCACGCAAGGCTTAGGTCCTTGCAGACAAATGTTCACACCTTGCAGCAGTCACTTTGCACTCCTTGCAAAGAGAAGTTTCTCGCTATCTCTTCTGAGCTTCTAAGTCGAGACAGACTTTGTCAACTCACTCCTTGTAGACTATATGCACGCCTTGCATAAACTCAATGAAGAGAACAATTGAAACTTATCTAAAACACTTTACAATTTCATATGCTCAATAATATAACTCATACATTCATGAAAACGAAAATAACAAGGAATTGTAAACAGTAGAGACACCATGCATTTGATCAATTTTCCTCTGTTATATTCATTCAAAATTAAATGGCTACGGCTATGATAAACAACAAAATTAAGCAACAACTAAATCACAACAAAATCCTACTAACTTGCAGCAGCCTCATTTGGGTGTACAAAACCTCTAATTATCTTAGAGAGTTCTTAGGGTGCCCCCCCCGACTACTCGTCTACTCTAGAAAACTAACTGCTACTCAATTTCCATTACATTCAAGACTAGGATTGAAACTCCTAGATCATTCATGATTACTCAACTCCCAAGCATTTGATCTTCTTCAATTTTTCAATCAGCTCCCAGAATATTTGCAAGAAACGCCAACGTTTAAGATTCCGAAATGATTCAAAGGCATTGAGTTGTCCTGCCACGTGTGCTTGCTGGCGATGCTCTTGCATCATAATGCTAGTTGGGATTTTAGTTATTTCTATCATATGTTTTAACTAGTTTAAAAGTCTAGCTTACATAGATAAGGATGCCTTTATTTTTTATTAAATTAATGACATATAGTGTACATTTGGAAATCTATTGAAGCATATTGTTTAGAGGAACATGTCATATTTAGATTAAAGATCCTTGTAAAGAATGATAACTTTGTCAAGTGAAATTTATATTTTTGTCTTTGATGTAGTGTTTGCTTAGAAGTTGGAAGTCCACTGACTACAAATTTTTAGTTACAACTCTAAAATATTGAAAAATTATATATTTGAGGAATTTGCTTTAAGTCTAATTCCAATTCTAAGGTCTAGATCTAGTGTTATTGATCCATACATAAAACGAACTACTTTTGAACCCTAGTATGAGATCATCATGACTCATTTATATAGCTCTAAAGGGCATAAGAATTAAAAGTGTTAATTTCACTAAGTGTATTTAGACACACAATTTTATTAATAGGGTTAATAAAATTACATAATATGTGAGAGGAATAGTATATATATAACCTTTGAAGCCTTAATTCAACATGCCATGTCTCATTGACCAACTATGCAAGGATAATCACTATGACTAGGATATGATTTAAGGACAATCTATCTCCTACAAAATAACTATCTTCTAGAACAACTTTATTTATTCTTATTCTAGGAAAATGCCTATTTAAACAAACTTTATTATTATTAGCCTAACAACTTGTTGGCCCTCGACCAAGTTTTGAGGAACTTTGGTAAATTTTGGCCCACTTTTGGACTTCAACACATTGGTCGAAGAAGGAGCGCCCAGGTGGAGTTGAGATCGTGGATCTCACTTATTTTGCGGGCTATGTGGACCCAGTAAGGGGTCCTCTAGGGTTTTTGTAATGGGTTTTTGAGGATGTCGGCCCATGGGTTTTTCCCCATGCTTAGGCCTTATTGTAAAAGTATTGTAAAGTATAAATAAAGGAGAATGCATTGTAAAAGTAGTAGCAAAAGTAGTTCTGTGCGCAGAAGTGTATGTGGTCGAGGCTTTGTGCCCGACTATGATTCTGTAGAAGGTGCTTAGTGCATAGATCTGGTGTAGAGAAGACGGATCTAGTGCTTAGTGCGCAGATATCCTTTCTAAGTGTGAAGTTAGGCTCTATAGCTTAGTGCACAAATCTGACTAAATGTAAGATTTTGGTGACTAATAAAGAGGCGAAGCGCTTGGTGGACGTAGCCCCACACTGGGCTGAACCACATATATCTGGTGTCTTGTGGTTTTCTTTATGCTATGATTAATTCTGTTATATGATTAGTGCTTTAAGTATGATGTGTAATGAGTAGATAGTTTATTGCTTAAGTAATTTGTTTGTGTTAAAGGATAGATGAATGTTAGATCCGATTCAAAATGTTAAGTGCTAAAGGTTAAGTGTTCAGGGAGTATCATTACTTGTTATTATTGTGCTAGATCTACTTTTGGTTATGCTCTATGATGTTAAGGAACTAATGCATATCATCTTCTAAGTGTTAATAGAATATTCTGCGAAGTGTTTTTATCACAGATCTGTGTCCTATCCTGGTTACAGACACCTGCATCCTGTAACCCCCTCTACTTCTACCTCGGGTGAGACTTCTCCTTCTTCATAGGTGTTTCCGAAAGGGCTAGTAGTTGGGGTTTTGTTGGTTCGTTGTTGAGGATTGAACCCTGGGTCTGCCCCTATGCCAACAAATAGTTCTGTTGCCTCGACATGAAACTGTGATTGTTGGGAACTAAAGTAAAGAAAAATAGAAGCTATGTGTGTAGATCTGTTGCTGAAGTGTGCAGTACTCTACTTGACTTTGTGAAACTTTGTGCCAAGAAAGTAAGTTGATCTGAAGAAAAGAGGTAATATCCTAAAAGAAGCAAGCTTTATGCTTTGGTAAGAGAAAGATAAGTGAAAATTTTTATTTCGAAAGCATGAATTTAATTATGTTTAATAGATTATGTCCTAGTCTAAAGGCTAGGGCATAGTTGAAAGAAAGAGTTGATTTGAGTAAATTTAATGGAAATGAAGAAATATATGTTATTCCAATGCATAGAAAGAGTTTTTGGACTAATAAGTGGATGCATGAACCTAGAATTGTTTTTTGCAGATTGCAGGTCCAACACTATGATCCTAGGGGAAGTGTGCAATACATAAAAGGTTAGGGAACATTTAAAAGAAAAAGAGGATTGACTTTGTGTTATAACTGCAGAAGGTCGGGACATCTTGCTAAGGAATGTCCCAAGGTAGGCCCTATTTGTCTTTGTTGTAAGATTGTTGGTCATGAGGTTGAGGATTGTCCAAGGATTAATGATAAAGTTGAAGGGATGAACATGTGACAAGAAAACCATGAAGAAAGTTAAGAGACTAAGGGCATGTTAGAAAGTCCTAAAGAAAAAGGGTCAGAGGAAGTTCAGACTATGTTATTATAGTTGAAAGAAATAATGGATGTTCATAAAGATCTCAGTTTACCAGAAATCCTGAAAGCAAAACAACGCATAAGTGCAAGAATAGAAGACTTCGACATAGACTATGTCTTGGATGAAGAAACACAAGTGAATATGATGACAAAAGAAACTTGGGGAATCTTGGGAAAGCCTATTGTGGTACTTTCGTTGGGAAGGATAGGCTTGTTTAAGGGTAATATGATAACTTTATGTGGAAGAGTACCTAATGTACCTATTATTATTCATGGAACGTCGACTAAAGAAGAATGTGAAGTCATTTGGTTTCTTGGGAACAATGCCCCTTTCCCACTATTGCTAGGTAAGACTTGGATTGAGAAGGATCAGATCAAAAGGAAAGAAGAGGAAGAAGCTAGATGACCATTGGAGGCATCCCGACCATTAGAATGACGCTCCAGAACTGTTAGAAAACGCATTTATGAGCTTATGGACCACTTTTGGACATTGAGACTGTGCCATAATGGATAGATTTACATTGATGGAAGAATTTCCTGGCCATTGGAAGATCTGTCGTGATACCCTGCTTATTTAACTCGTCGGTTGTTGTGTTGGGACCACTTTTTTCTACCCGTGATTGAATGAGCTAAGCAGAGAATTTTCCAAGTGTCGAGTTGTGCTATCTGAATCTAGACCCCACCTATCCATTTGTCTACCCCATCTGTCTATTTGTCTACCCCACCTATCTGTTAAAAGATAGAATGTCGGGCGAACCTAGTGAGTTGGAGAAGTCTGTTGAGGAAATTCTTAAGAAGCTAGTGGCTGAAAAACCGATATCTGAAGGTATTTAGGCATCGTCGACTAGGGGACTACAAGCTTCCCCTTTGATCAGACATCGTTCCGACTGTGTCAACCCCATAACTGAACAATGAAATAAGCACTGCAACGATCTGGCTAACGCGAAGTAGATCCTGTAAATCCTACCTGGATATATTCCACCTTTGGTTGGCGTTGTTAACCATGATAGGATCCCTCAATATTTTAAGTACTTTGTGTTCACTACATACATTCTGAAAGGAATTCGCATAGTCAGGAGTTAGTTAGGATAGATCTCGTTGTTGGAGAACAACGACTTCAACTTAGGAGACTGGAAGAACTATGCCATGTTAGCGCCCCATCGCTATCTCACGAAGACAACCAGAAAGAAATATCGCCTCGTGTCACAGCCATGGATTAAGGGGTTGGCGCAGTCCACTGTGTTGAACGTGATGAAGATCCGGCATTTTGGCCGCCACCAGGAGGTTAACGCTTGTGTTAAACTCCTTTTGTCGTGTTATCATGACGGATACTTATGGCTTGACATGAGGATTACTGTGGATCTGGTGTTGATCCACCGGATCATAGGCTTAAGTGTGAAGGGTCCTGACCCTCAACAGTTTTATCCAGGGAAGGTCGTAGACCAATCTTTGGCACAATGCATCAAAGAAGCTTATGGAGAAGTAGAAAAGGGAAAACAAGGTTACAAGGTAGCCTCTATACAGGATGGCGCAGTACGCCTTGTTTTTCAACTCCTAGCTGGAAAGCTCGTGAGGAAGAATTTCCCCACACAGGTCACCGGGTTCGTGGTGGACCTTGCAGGAAAGTGTGTGGAGGGCATGCAGATGAACTGGGCGAACTACCTCACCAACGAGCTAGAGAAGGATTGTCGCGAAGCCTAGGACTTGGGATATGAATTCCATTACAATTGGCTAATCATTTTGATCACATTTGTCATTGAAAAATGCATAAAGGATCCACCTTCCCAGAGACCAAACCTACGGAGTCATTGGTCGCTCGGTTTTAGACCTTGTGGTATACCAACGACATGACGAAGCAATGGCAGTCCAATGCCATGTTTCATGCATACAATCAACAGTTAAAGGTCACCATCGAATCATTCCTGCATATGACACCATGCACCCTGCATCAGTACCGACCCATAGCGAAGTTTCACGTTGATCCCCACTTCATCTACATCACTGCGTGAAGAGATGAGCACCAGGAAGAATTGCAGTCATACTACAAGCTGATAGATGAAGATATGGAGCAGATTACAAAGGAATGGCCAGAGGAATTTCTGGTACCTGTCACCGATGTAGAGCTATCAGACACTAACACCATAGGAAGCCCCATAGTTATAGAATTTGAACATGTCGGACAGTCCAGTGGGACAAAGAAGAAGAAAAAGCAGGAGGAAGTCCAAGACCTAGAGAGTGATAAAGAGGACAATGCTTTTGAAGATAACAGGTCTAGCTCGCCAGGACGAGGAGAAGACGAAGAATAAGGATAGGGAGGAGGATATGAAGAAGAAGAAGAGCAAGCCACCACCCCTCCACCTGAGGATCCCCCCGTTGGGATAGTGACACCGTAGAAGAGAAAGGTTTCTCTAAAGAAACCCTCAGCAAGGAAGAAGACGCGCGCTAATAAGCCTCAGTTGGAAGCCACCCTCACGGATGATGACATCAGTCTGGTTCGCAGAGCTATGGAGGATGCCTCTGAGGACATGTTGCAGAGATATGGAGAGAACCAGGAGGAGTTATATGGAAGAATTCAGAGAGAATTGAAGGAAGTGCAACAAGTTTTTCACTTGGTCCGCGCAGTACCTACTACGCTGCCTACACCTTCCTCATCACAGACTGTAGAATTGAGGGATGAACCAGCCCAATTGAGAAGGTTGGCGGATGCAACAGAAGCTCGATTTCAGAGAGCTCAGAAGAGAAGGAGAATGCCACAGAAGCCTTGAGAAAGGAGAAGGACAAATTCCTAGTGCAATTACGAGTAGTGCAGGACAGTGTAGTTTCCCATGAAAGCGACAAAGCAGAGCTTTAGGCGAAGTTTCAGGAGGAAAAATCCCAGCTACAGAGGGAAAAGGAGAAGTTGCTCGCAGAGCGGGACATGGTCAAAGAAGAAGTAAGTAAATCATGTCACTCTATGCTAGGTTTGGGACATGAGGAGCAAGATTCGGTCGAAGCTCAAGTAGTGAAGCTCGTTGAGACCCTCCAGTAGCTTTGGGCTAGGATAACAGAATTGGAGGCCCAAACAGTACTAAGCACCCCGCAGGAGGTGCATGACCAGAGGGAGGAGACCACTAAGAACACAGTAGTAAGAATAAGAGCCCTCGCCTCAGAATGTAAGCAGTTAAGTGATAGGAGCACCCAAACATATGAATGCCTCACTGAGGATCCAAAGCTAAAGAAGATAGAAGCGCAGTTATAGGAGGTGCAACAACAAGTAGTTTCGTTACAAGCACAGATGAAGTTTCTCACCGCAGTGGAAAGAATGAAGACATCCCAGGAGCAATGCGCAACACAAAAACAGATCACTGCCCTCCAGGGTAAGGTAATGGAAGTAATGCAGAAGCTACAACCTGTGAAGGATGAAGCTTGGAGGGTGTTCAAAGAGATTGATGGACAAGGCTCGCAATTGGATCAAGTGGTTGCAGCAGCAGAATAGCGCCTGGAAGGGCCTGTTACAGAGTAGACAGTCCAGGAGCTCGTTGAGCAGGAGGCTCAGGAGAAGCATCAAGTCGAGGAAACTCGAGTTAAGCTCGAGACATTCGAAGCAGCACTGTCTAGACCTTAGTGACTTAGGATGAGTCACAGGTGAGTGTTGGGGGCCTGTTGGCCCTCGACCAACTTTTGAGGAACTTTGGTCAATTTTGGCCCACTTTTGGACTTTGACACATTGGTCGAAGAAGGAGCGCCTAGGCAGAGCTGAGATCGTGGATCTCACTTATTTTGTGGGCTATGTGGACCCAGTAAGGGTTCCTCTAGGGTTTTTGTAATGGGTTTTTGAGGATGTCGGCCCATGGGTTTTTCCCCATGCTTAGGCCTTATTGTAAAAGTCTTGTAAAGTATAAATAAAGGAGAATGCATTGTAAAATTAGTAGCAAAAGTAGTTCTGTGTGAAACAGTAGCTCTGTGCGCAGAAGTGTATGTGGTCGAGGCATTGTGCCCGACTATGATTTTGTAGAAGGTGCTTAGTGCACAAATCTGGTGTAGTGAAGGAGGATCTAGTGCTTAGTGCGTAGATCTCATGTCTAAGTGCGAAGTTTGGCTCTGTAGATTAGTGCACAGATCTGACTGAATGTAAGATTTTGGTGGCTAATAAAGAGGCGAAGTAGTTGGTGGATGAAGCCCCACACTGGGGTGAACCACATATATCCGGTGTCTCGTGGTTTGCTTTGTGCTATGATTAATTATGTTATATGCTTAGTGCTTTAAGGATGATGTGTAATGAGTAGATAGTTTATTGCTTAAGTACTTTGTTTGTGTTAAAGGATAGATGAATGTTAGATCTGATTCAAAATGCTAAGTGTTAAGGGTTAAGTGTTCAGGGAGTGTCATTACTTGTTATTACTGTTCTAGATATACTTTTGGTTATGCTCTGCGATGTTAAGGAACTAATGCATGCCATCTTCTAAGTGTTAATAGAATATTTTGCGAAGTGTTTTTATCACAGATCTATGTCCCAACCTGGTTACAGACACCTACGTCGTGTAACCCCCCCTGCTTCTACCTCGGGTGAGACTTCACCTGCTTCGTAGGTGTTGCCGAAAGGGCCGGTAGTCAGGGTTTTCTTGGTGCGATGTTGAGCATTGAACCTTGGGTCTGCCCCTGTGCCAACACAATCCCCCCCTTTAGTCCAAAAATTTACTCTTACAAATTCCATGTTCATCTATCAACTCGTTGAATTTTATTTGACCTAGTGGTTTGGTGAAAATATTTGATGTTCGATCTTCAGATGGACAATATTTTGGCTTGATGATGTCATTGTTGATGAGTGTTCTGATGAAGTGATACTTGGTATTGACATGTTTGGTCTTAGAATGGAATAGTATATTCTTGTTCATGTTTATTGCTACTTCCCATGCTGACATGTATTCTACCTCTACTGAAGAGTTTGCCACTGCAACCTACTTTTTACAACTCCAAGATACTACTATTGAACCCCAT
>JZKD02S0808586.1:0-14514 GCA_000966675.3 Picea glauca | reverse complement strand
AGATGTGGCTTTCTATGGAACATTGGTCTGGCCCTTCCTCTATTCAACTTTTGTGTACAAAACTGAAGAATTTAAAGAGAGAAGTGGTACTTTGGCAGAGGGACAAGAAAGCACAATTACAATTAGAACTACACCACATTGAAACAAATATGACAGAGATCTTTGAAAAGTGCTCGTCACAAGATTTTGTTCAGGAAGATATGGATATCCTAAAGGCACTGAAACAAAAGAAGGAAATGATACTCTCTATTGAAGAATCTACATGGAGGCTTAGAAGTCGGGCTATATGGCTTAACAATAGTGATAAGAACACTAAATTTTTCCGTAAGTATGCCACACAAAGAAGATCACAAAATACTATATGGGATATAAGAGATGATGTTGGTGTCATTCATTCATCCGAGTATGAGATTAAAAAGATCACATTGAAACATTTTAAAGATTAGTATAGTGTGATTGAGGAAGAGAATACATGTATCCAGATCAAGGTACTTGAACATATGCCAAAGTTTTTCAATGAAACAGAAAGTGATGAGATCGGCAAAGCATACACGTTAGAAGAAGTTAAAGAAATTGTTTGTTCTATGCCAAAGGATAAAGCCGAGTCCCGGATGGCTGGACACAAGAACTCTTTCAGAATTTATTTGAGATTATGGGGGAGGATCTTCACAAGGCAGCTGAAGAATCCAAATGTTCTGGCTCTATACCGGGTGCACTCAATGCTACCTTCTTCACTCTTATTCCCAAGGTAAACAAGCTAGAAACCTTTCATGATTTCAGGCCAATTGCCCTCTATAATTTTGTTTATAAAGTCATTTCTAAAATTATTGCCACAAGGATGAAAGCAAAATTGGTAGCATGTATCTCCTTTGAGTAGTTTAGTTTCTTAAAGGATCGCTTAATCTTTGATGTTGTTGGTATAACACAAGAATGTTTACACACTGCTAAGTCTAAGAAGTTAAGCACCATTATTCTTAAGTTGGATTTAAAGAAAGCATATAATAAGGTGAGCTGACAATTTCTAAGAATGTTATTAACTCAGATCGAGTTAAAATGGGAGGTTACCCATTGGATTATGGCTTGTATTACCTCAGTTAATATGGTAGTTTTAATTAATGGCTCTCTGATTGATTTTTTAAAAAGTTATTGAGGGCTTCTATAGGGTTGTCCCCTATCCCCAATGTTATTTCTTCTGGTTGTTGAATTTCTAAGTAGATTATTGAAGAAAGTTGTGGTAGAAGGGACTTTTCATGGCCTCAAAGTTGCAACAACGACCATAGTATATCATCTTCTCTTCGTAGATGATGTTTTAATTTTAGGGAGTGGAAAATATGAAGACTGGATGGAATTCAAAACTATCTTAAAGATTTTTTGTATCGCTATGGGTATCGATATAAATTGTCAAAAATCATGTTTTCTTGCACATAACATTGATCAGAATCTAGAATAGAGAATTCAATCAACGTTCAACATACAATTCATCAACATCGAGGAAGGCATGAAATATCTTGGGTTTTATTTAAAACCAAACTGCTACAGGATAACATATTGGAACTGGTTGATTCAAAAGACCGAGAAAAGAATTAGCAATTGGAAATTTTGGTGGCTCTCTTTAGGTGGCAGAATGGTCTTAGCAAAATCAGTGTTACAAAGCATCCATATGTATTGGCTGAGTTTAGTGAAGATTCATGCTTCTATTTTACACAAGATTCAACAACTTATGGCAACTTTCATATCGAGAGGAGCTAACAAAGCTACAGGCTTTCACTTATCCAAATGGAAAAACATTGCTAGTCCAAAGGAAAATGGTGGATGGGGTATAAGGAATATATTATGGTTTTCCCACTCTTTAGCTGCAAAATCATGTTGGAGAGGACTATTTGGTAATAGTCTGTGGAGTCAGATCCTTAAAAGAAAATATTTAAAAGGAGTAGATCTGACCTCCTGGCTACGAAAAGAAGAGTGTAAGTATCGTACTAACTCTATTATCTAGAAAAATTGTATGGGTTCTTTGCATATTATTAAGCGAAGGATGGCTTGGAAAATAGGGTGTGGAAAACAAGTTATTATTGGAAAGGATAATTTCATTGGAGATACTACTTCATATAAGCTCTCAACATCCTTAACTCAACATCTCAACAATCGACGTATTTATACCTTAGCACAGGCGGCCTTACCAGATACACTAGGTTCTACTCAAAGATGGATAGATGCCAACCAACTTGGACTATCAGGAGAATTGGCAACTGAATGGAATAATTTCATTGTAAATTTGAAAAGCAGAGGAATTACACTTAATAATACAAACGACAAAATTGTTTGGTCATGGAAGAGGGCTATGGGAACAATAACTGTTGATTTAGAATACCAGTCCATCTCTAGCAATTATCACAAGGAAATATCTAGATGGTGGTTTAAGTCTATATGGAGAGTTAATATCCCACGTAAAATTACTTGCTTCATGTGGTTATGCTTTAAGGACTGTATCATCACTGGTGCAAATTATAGGAAACAAGGAGGCATTGGACCTTTAGTTTGCAATCGTTGTCTCAAGGATGAAGAGACAACTACTCATATGTTTATACATTGTGATACCACAAATTCATATGGAAAGGAATCTTAAACTCCCTCAATATTACAGATTCTTGGAAGTATTCCACTTTGGAAGAAAATTTGCTGCAATGGTTGACACAATATCCAAGAATGAGACATATTCCTTTTCTGGTTATTTGGGGAATATGGAAGTATAGAAACAAAATCTTGTTTGAGAACTGGCAAAGAGAGGACTCCGGAATAACTACAAAAATTATGCTTGATATTAAGGAACACAAAGGAGCAGGAGAAGTAGACAAATTTGATTATATACTAAATCCAGTCTTCTTTGATGAAAATCCAATATGATTTTTTGATGGTGCAGTTGTTGATGATAACTATGGAGTTGGCATATTTATAAAATTAAATTTAGACCACAGTTATAGGGCTCACTTTGCAGGAGGAAAAGGTAATAATATGAAAGCTGAAATTATGGGACTATGGGATCTTTTATACTTTGTTTATAGGTTGTCCATAAGTAAATTGATGGTTGTTGGAGACTCCAAGGTGGCCATTGACTGAATTAACGACCATTCAAATCGGAACCTGATATATTTATCCAGCTGGAAAGAACATATCAGATGTTTAAAGGAGAAATTTGAAGAAATTAAATTCATGCATGTACACAAGGAATACAATACAGTTGCAAATATACTCTCCAAAAAAGCATTGGACAACCCCCTGGGTTGGTTTTTTTATGAGGAGTTCATTAAAGAGAATGTAGTAAAAGCTGATAACTTTTTGACATTTTAAGTCCAAAACCAATGTACATTGGCATTAGATGGAAAGTTTACTTTTACTTTTAGATAAGCTAAGTTTATGATACTATGTATAGCAAATTGATGGAATTCAATAGAAACTTTTTTGAATACTTGCTTAAAGTATATGTTAAACTATCAAGGATTTTGAGGAGACTATTAGAGAACAACAAATTTCTCTGATATTTTTGTAACTTGAAAGGTCACTTGATTCTAATAGAATAACAACGAAGCTGTTTTTTTCTGTGTGAAAAAAAAACCGAAACTGCTAGAATATATAAATAAATAAATAAGGCGTTTACCATATGGGCCATGTTCTTATTCAATTCTTTCTCAACTGGTTCACTGGTTCTTCCCCATTAAAGACGTCGATCAACCTCAAAACTATTTGAGGTGTATTTTTCATGTTTAACTTAGTACATCTTCTTGTGGAGTTGTGACAGCTGGAATATACAATCTCGCAATTTCTGGCGACCCCTTGTAGTTTCCTACATGAAATTCTTCTTCTCCGCACCCTATGTCCAAACATGTGTTTCACTAGATGGAGTTTCCAAGCTTGTGGCAGCCAAGTAGAATAAATATTGACTGCAACTTCTTTTATTGGTGTCGTTGTTGCATCACCTGTCCTTTACCGCCACTGCATGATGCATTCTCTGTAAAAAAAAAATCTCTGCAGATCTTCCTTTCTCAACCAGTACCATCGAGAATGCGTTTTGATCTTTTCCAAGGGTATTTTTGACCATTTCTTCCAGATCTCTTATTATTTATCTTTTTCCCTCACCTTGGCCTATAATTCCTGATATTTTTTGTCAAAACATTGGTGGGATGCATCAAAGATTTCGCGATCTTCATATGCCAAAGGCTTAACCTTTGTTATAGTCATTGTATAGTCCTTGGCACCCATTAATAGACATGGCTTCTCAGAGGTGGCCAGAATAGCCAATCGCCAACCTTGATATGCTTACCTTAATGTGATTACCACTTCAACAATCATCTCCTTCTAGTCGGATTCCTCATATACCTCCATGATTTCCTTCTTCCACTTACCCAAAAATTGGAGTTCAATAACTAAAAAATATTGTTGATTGCTTCATGGTTTAGATACAGGAACTTAACTCAATTTCAGATTCTGTTCATTCAAAATATATGGAGCAATATCAATCATTGACTTTTCTCCATACCCATTTACTATTCCCCATGACTGTTGAATTGCAAACCTCTCAATCAGGGGAAGGAAAATGGGTAGTGAAATCTAATTGATCATGAAATCTGCCTGCAACATACCCATTGGATGCAAGGAATCTGCAATTGAGATAAATATTGTCAGCATCATAGTCTTGAGCTTGATTTCGGGTTCATTGAGTGTGTTATACCCTAGCCTAGGGATAACTAAGGAGATTATGTCTCGAGTCCCACAGGTCTTAGACATGGAGTATCGAGAGCCATATCGACTTGAGCATGGCCCTGGAGGGCCCATCCTTTTCTTCTTTAGTGCCTACACTTTGCCAGCAACAACAACATCCATCACATCGGCCTGGTCCTGTAGAAAAAATGGATCTTTCTCCATGAGGTAATGATTATGGGTATCATGGTATGTGTCACTCTAATCCTCAAAACCTTTGAATATGTGCATTTCATTATTTTTGTTTCTAACGTGTGCTTGGACCTTATGCTTTTCCACTTGACCACACCTAGGGGGAATGACATGATGCCATAGTAAGTTGGTACCCATAGGATTTGAGTTTCCACTGGGGGGGTTCATGAAATGTCATCGCCCGCTTCCACCATACTTACCATTTTTCATCTTTTCCCGCTCATCCATCCCATTACACTGGTCTAGGCATTGGGTTGGCCAAATATCTAAGGGTTGTACCTTACCTTGTGGGAATAAGGGGCTAAAGGCCCAGAGGGTAACAGTAGCTGGAAAAAAGATAAAAGAAAAAATAATGAAACCTTGAGATGCTTCGCCCATGGATCCCCGAGAAAGTAATAAAAATCTTCTCAACAAGAAACAACCCATAAAAAATAAATAAAACAAGACCTAGTTAGAGGATAGGGGGTCTCATCATGAGCCAGCCTATTAGGTCTATGGGCATGTAACGGTATGACACTACCGACAACTCGTCACCACGCCAGGGTAGTGGCTCTTGGTGGCATAGCCAAGAGAAAGGGGGTCTCATCACGAACCAAACTTCTCATTTCCGTGAAATGCTTGTGGGTAGCATTGCCACCACTAGTCACCATGCCAGGGCAGTGTCCCCTAACTAGCCTCTTGAAAGAAAAAACAATAAGAATAAAAGATAAAAGGCATGAATGGGCTTGGAAAGATTTGCATCCATGACAAGGTGTAGCTCACCCTCTTCAGAGGCACCCACAAGTAAGCCATACATTTCCCTGCTATCACTGCACCCCTTGCCTAGACATCCCTTACCACCTCATCCACTCACATGGCCTAGATTTGAATTCTCCCAAAAACATCCCACATCCAATGAGCATTATCCCAATAGGACATCCTAGTGTTCCCTCCAAACTCAGCTTGCATATTAGCATAATGTCTTTGAGCACTTGTCCGGGTAAAAGGGGTTTTATGCACATGTTTAATAACTTAATGATTAGATGTGATTGACATTGCTATGATCTCTGTGACTTATGAGCCCATGGAGGGTGTATCTGTTGATGTTGTAGGTCCACACCCAATGGGAAAGTACACATGGGGAGATGATTAGTTCTTATCTCCATGGAGCTGAAATCCCACCAAATGGATGATGAGACTCTAGCAGGGGGCGGAGACATATCAGAGGATTACTCCAGAGAGAGAGGAGAACGTTTCACCAGGGGCAACCTAGTGGGCCTGGACCCAGGGGGGTTGTGCCCTTTCCACCATGATGTAGGTCTTGGAAGGCCCATGATGTCACACAGGTCACCCATGACGTTATCCTACATTTTGGGATGTTTTGGAGGTAGTTTTGTGTTGAGTGGCACATGTGGCAGGTTCTTGAGGCCCAAGGAGGCCTAACGTTTTTCTCCAGGAGGCCAACGTTGCCCAAAAAGGGCCTAACGTCACCCTAACATGGCATGACGTCATGTTAGCAACATGTTTTAGGGTTTAATTATGACATTTAATGTAAAAACTAGATATTATTTGTAACTGGCCATGTCAGCCTTTTTTACCTAATTTTGGTCATTGTATAAATAAGGGGAAAATCCCTCTTATTTTTCATCATCTTTCACTCACACTTTTGAGGACTGAAATTTGTGCCCCCCTTAGGGTTTCTTGGCTGAAATTTTAGGTGCACTTTTTGAAGGAGGCTAAATTTGGTGTATTTTGGCAAGCTTCTTGGTGGATGTGTTCAACTAGGGGTTTTGTTGATTATTCTTGATGTATGTAAGTGAATTTTCTGCAATTCTTCTTAATTGAATGGTTTTGTTTGTATTCATATTGAATTTATATTCAAGATTATGAAATTTCTTTATTAAACCCTAGGATGACTAGCACATGTTATTGTCCTAGCTTCAAAAACTTTCACCTACTAGATATTGTCAAAAGGCCATTTTTTTAAGCATTGAGCTAAGGCCTTGCCATTGCAACACCTTAGTGTCCATTCCTTCATCTTAGCCGATTTTACTTCATCATTGAGTTAAAGAGGGAGGAAATCTACTAAGGCCTAGGGTTACATACACCTTAGTAGCCAGTTTCCCCTAGGGTTTGATAATTGGAGCCTTATCTTACCAACACTCCAATTTATCATTCTTTCTTGTCTTTGACTCTCCATTATCATTTTTTCTTCAAATATTTTTCGTTGAATTATTGGCTCCATTTTCCATAAAATCACTAGTCTAAGTCCTCCCTTAAGCAATTGATCAACACAACCTTCAAAACCTACTCTTTGAACAACCTACTAACATTTTCTAACTCTAGAATAGCCTAACCTACTAACAATATTGTTGTTGTTACTAAAGTAAGCTACAACCATTAGATGCAACATTAAAATCTCATAAAATAAATAGTAAAAGTTGATTTATACCTCGTCTTATTGGCTTCTACCAAATGCTAGTGTGATGATTTCAATGGTTAATGTTTGTTAGTCATTTTGAAGCTATTTACAAGGCATTTAATGTGAAGTATTGCTCTATAAAGATTGTTGTTATAAATTTTCTATTTACTTCATTATATTCAACAAATTGCTTTTATCAAGAAAGTCTATGGTTTTATGACATGCTAACCATCAAGTGTACTTGCATTTATATAGTTTTCTTGTTGTTTTGTTCCGAGCAGGTACACTTTGACATATTATCTCTTCATTGGTTATAAAACCAGACTTTTTGATTGGTGGTGACTTGTGAGAGGGGATCTTTACCTTGCCACTTTAACTTTTCCTTCTCAAACCCCCAGGTCATTGGGGACGCCTCCCTTGGGCCTACCACCCTAAATAGAAAGAGACATCCTATTGAGGTGACAGTGATAGGATAGTCTCCAGTTACGCCAATTTTCTTTCCATTTACCTTCTCTTCTATCAAAGTACAAATTGTGCGATAACATTTTGGCGTCGTCTCCGGGGAACACTAAGTCAATATTCCTCAACGAATTTTTTTCGATAAGCCTTATACAATAACATTTGTATTACAATATTACCTGGTGACTCCACTGAGGGTGATCCCCTCATCCCTTTGATAGTTTAAAGAAAATTATATGGCGACTCCACTAACCTTTTCCTAGGTGCCACCTTACTCTCAATTCTGTGACATTTCCAAGTTATGGGATCATGGCATCTTGGGAAAAAGTATATCTGATTATTGATTTCAAAATTCTTCAAGGATATCCAACTTGTTTTGATACAAAATGGTCAAGAAACCCTCCAAGATTTGAAGGGGGCCTCCCAATTGTTCACGTTGTAGAATTCTTGAAGTATATAAGCGAGATAGAATTGGGAGGGGAGGATGTTCTGGTGAAATTATTCATACTCTCTCTAAAATCCTTTTTTCAAGATTGGTTTAGGGGTTGTTGCGAAGATAGGGGTATATCATCTTTCGTACACCTCATCGAAAGGTTTATTTACTTTGTCAGACCACAATGCCAGACATGTGAATATGACCTTCAAAATCTCACAACAGCCTTAGAGAACGAAGGATTCACCACTGAGATTGTAGAATACCTCAGGGATGTATATCATGTTCAATGCCAAGAAACTTCTGATATAAAAGAAGAGATTTATGAATAAAATCACTAACCCCTTGAAGAGGAGCAATATTTCTCCCATGATTCGATAGAATGCAGTGAATATATAACAAAATAAGTGAATTATGAGGATGAAGCATCGGTAACCGCTCATCAGTCTGATGAAGCTCTCCAAGATCCTATCTCCCCTGCACAAGACGACGAGAATGAGGTGAGTCATTTTACTTTCCAATTTTTTGATGATACCTTATTCTATGATTCAGAGAGTGAAGAGGAAATGGAACCCTTGGACAAGCTAGGTCCCTTATATCTCAAGGTTGAATATGTAGAGGCAGATCTTCCATTTGATGAAGTTATCCAAATACTCGAAGCTCCTGCACGTGAAGGATTAAGCAAGGTGAGATATTTCCCCTTCCAAATTTTTAATGATTCTTTATCTTATGATGTGGAGAGTGAAGTGTTGGATGTTTTAACCCCTTCATGTTATGATGAAAATGATGACTTTGTTGATAATATTGATGAATTCATACATGTCGGGAAGCATAAGTGGGATGTGATTGGATATGATGGGGATCCCATTTACGACATTGAGGATCATTTCCAAAAGTTTCCTTTACAACTATCATATGAAAATACTAAAATTGACGATTGGAAACAAGGTGATGATATGGTTACAAACCTATTTCAGACACCCAAGGATGACCTAGTGCTATATTCTCAAAATGATTTTCGGTCATACCTTGAGGATTTTGATGATTATCCCTCTGAGAACTTGGATTTATTCCATAAAGAATATTATCAACCACCATTGTGCTCAGATCTTGATAGGAGTAAGGACATCGTTTTCCCAAAGAAGAATCCTTGTGATAATGTTCTCCAGCCACCTTCCATTACTTTATCTTGTTGTGTCATTGAAGGTGTAGTTGGTAAGTATGTCTTTTGTATTAAGTTTCCTCTTAGGAAAACCTTAGAGTTCAAGGGTAGGTTGAATACCTCAAGAAGAAGTCTGTCATTTCAGCCTTTCAACCTTCCCTTGAGAGTTTTTCAATCATCTTCTAGGTCTTTGTCAATCCTTTCCCATGCTTCATATTGTGAGGACGTCCAAGGTAGTCGGCTTTCAGACCTTTCGAGTCAGTCTTCTGAACCTTTTACTTTTCATGATCCCTTCCTGAAGTGGATTTAGAACTCTCCTGAGAGTATGACTTGGCATGTTTTTGTCCCTCCCTCCAGCCTCCATGATCTGGACTTTATGATTTCTGATGATATAGTACATTCTCTAACTCATGTTATTTTTGTGTTTAACTTATCACTGTTTTGGTTTATGATGAAGCACAGAGCCAGGTATTGTGAGACATTGCTAGGGTGGTTTCACTGGTTGTTTGATTACACCTAGCTTTTAGCCAATAGGTAAGTAGAGGTAAGTAGGTACGCATTTGCATACATTGTATATTCCATCTGCATTTCATGGTAGAGTAGTTGTATTTCCATTTGTACATATATTTGTTTTCATTTTTTTGTACTATATATATATGAGTCGGGGGTGATATCACCACCCCAAATGATTGTTAATAGTCTTATGTTGAGATCAATTAGGTCACAAGTTATGCCAGAGATGATGAGGTTCACATGTGCTCTACGGTGAGCACATGTCCCTGAGTTGGAGCCAGATGTTATCCCTTGGCCTAGGGATAGATAAGGAGATTATGTCTCAAGGCCCACAGGTCCTAGACATGGATTATCGAGAGACAGATCGACTTGAGCATGGCCCTGGAGGGACCATCATTTTCTTCTTCAGCGCCTCCACTTTGTTAGCAACAACAACATCCATCACATCGACCTAGTCCTGCAGTAGAAATGGATCTTGCTCCATGAGGTAATGAGTCTGGGTATCATGGTATGTGTCACTCTGATCCTCAAAACCTTTGAATATGTGAATTTAATTTCTTTTTCTTCTAACGTGTGCTTGGACCTTATTCTTTTCCACTTGACCACACCTGGGGAGAATGACAGGATGCCCTAGTAAGTTTGTACCCATAGGGTTTGAGTTTCCACTAGGGGGATTCATGAAAGGCCATCGTTCGCTCCCACCATACTTACCACTTTTCATCTTTTTCCTACTCATCCATCCCATTACACTGGTTCGGGCATTGGGTTGGATAAATATCTAAGGGTTGTACCTTACCTTGTGGGAAGAAGGGGCTAAAGGCCCAGAGGGTAACAATAGCTGGAAAAATATAAAAGCCAAAATAATGAAACCTTGAGATGATTCACCGAGGGATCCCCAAGAAAACAATAAAAATCTTCTTAGCAAGAAACAGAGGAACCCATAATAAATAAATAAAACAAGACCTAGTTAGAGGATAGGGGGTCTCATCACAAGCCAACCTATTAGGTCCATGGGCATGTAGCAATATGACACTACCAACAGTTGGTAACCATGCCAGGGTAGTGGCTCTTGGTGGCATAGTCAAGAGAAAGGGGGTCTCATCATGAGCCACCCTTCTCATTTTTGTGAAATACTTGTGGGTAACATTGCCACCGTTGGTCACCATGCCAAGGCAATGTCCCCTAACTAGCCTCTTGAAAGAAAAAGAAATAAGAATAAAATATAAAAGGCATGAATGGGCTTGGAAACATTTTCATCCATGACAAGGTGTAGCTCACCCTCTTCAGATTCACCTATAGGTAAGCCATACATTTCCCTGCTATCACTGCACCCCTTGCCCAGACATCCCTTACCATCTTATCCACTCACATGGCCTAGATTTGAATTCTCTCAGAAACATCCTACATCCAATGAGCATTAGCCCAATAGGACGTCCTAGCGTTCCCTCCAAACTTGGCTTGCAGATTAGCATAATGTCTT
The DNA here is from genome assembly GCA_000966675.3 of Picea glauca. NCBI lineage: Eukaryota > Viridiplantae > Streptophyta > Pinopsida > Pinales > Pinaceae > Picea > Picea glauca. The sequence continues at coordinate 3,122 of JZKD02S0808586.1, read as the reverse complement.
TGATCACTTGTCCAGGTAAAAGGGGTTTTATGCACATGTTTAATAACTTGATGATTAGATGTGATTGACATTGCTATGATCACTGTGATTTATGAGCCCATGGAGGGCGTATTTGTTGATGTTGCAGGGCCACACCCGATGGATAGGTACACATGGGGAGATAATTAGTTCAGACCTCCATGGGGATGAAATCCCACTAGATGGATATTGAGACCCTAGCAGGGGGCAGAGACAGATCAAAGGATTGCAACAGAGAGAGAGGAGGATGTTTCACCAGGGGCAGCCTGGTAGGTCTGGACCCAGGGGGGTTGTTCCCTTTCTACCATGATGTAGGCCTTGGAAGGCCCATGATGTCACCTAGGTCACCCATGACATCATCCAATGTTTTGGGATGTTTTGGAGGCAGTTGTGTGCCAAGTGGCATGTGTGGCAGGTTCCTGAGGCCCAAGGAGGCCTAACGTTTTGCTCCAGGAGGCCAACGTTGCCCAAAAAGGGCCTAACGTCACCCTAAAAGGGAATGATGTCATGTTAGCACCATGTTTTAGGGTTTAATTATGACATTTAATGTAAAAACTGGATACTATTTGTAATTGGCCATGTCGGCCTTTTTGACCTAATTCTAGTCATTAGTATTGTATAAATAAGGGGAAAATCCCTCTTATTTTTCATCATCTTTCACTCACACTTGTGAGGACTAAAATTTGCGCCCTCCTTAGGGTTTCTTGGCTGAAATTTTAGGCGCACTTGTTGAAGGAGGCTAAATTTGGTGTATTTTGGCAATCTTCTTGGTGGATGTGTTCAACTAGGGATTTTCTTGATTACTCTTGATGTATGTAAGTGAATTTTCTGCAATTCTTCTTAATTGAATGGTTATGGTTGTATTCATCTTGCATTTACATTCAATATTATGAAATTGCTTTATTAAACCCTAGGAAGACTAGCACATGTTATTTTCCTAGCTTCAAAACTTTCACCTACTAGATATTGTCAAAAGGCCATTTTCTTTTGAAGCATTGAGCTAAGGCCTTGCCATTGCAACACCTTAGTGTCCATTGCTTCATATTAGCCAATTTTACTTCATCATTGAGTTAAAGAGGGAGGAAATCTATTAAGGCCTAGGGTTACCTACACCTTAGTAGCTAGTTTCCCCTAGGGTTTTATAATTGGAGACTTGGCTTACCAACACTCCAATTTATCCTTCTTTCTTGTCTTTGACTCTCCATTATCATTTTTTATTCAAACATTTGTCGCTACATTATTGACTCCATTTTCCCTAAAAGCACTAGTCTAAGTCCTCCCTTAAGCAATTCCTCAACACAACCTTCAAAACCTACTCTTTGAACAACCTACTAACACTTTCTAACCCTAGAATAGCCTAACCTACTAACAATATTGTTGTTGTTACTAAAGTAAGCTACAACCATTAGATGCAACATTAAAAGCTAATTAAAGCAATTGTAAAGGCTGATTTATACCTTGTCTTATTGGCTTCTACCAAACATTGCTAGTGTTATGATTTAAATGGTTAATTATTCTTAGTCATTTTGAAGTTATTTACAAGGCATTTAATGTGAAGTATTTCTCTATAAAGATTGTCATTATAAATTTTCCGTTTACTTCATTATATTCAACAAATTTCTTTTATCAAGAAAGTCTATGGTTTTATGAAGTGCTAACGAGCAAGTGTACTTGCATATATATAGTTTTCTTATTGCTTTGTTCCAGACAGGTACACTTTGACATATTATCTCTTCAATGGTTATAAAACCAGACTTTCTGATTGGTGGTGACTTGTAAGAGGGGATATTTACCTAGCCACTTTGACTTTGCCTTCTCAAACTCCCAGGTCACCGGGGACGTCTCCTCTAGGCCTACCACCATAAATAGAAAGAGACATCCTATTGAGGTGACAGTGATAGGATAGTCTCTCGTTATGCCAATTTGCTTTCCATTTACCTTATCTTCTATCAAAGTACAATTTGTGCGATAACCGAGTGCATGCATTGTGTTGCCCCTCATAAGCACATGAGTGACAACTGCACACACCCAATTTTCTTGGCTTGAGGATGGTGCTCTTGCTAGTTGCATTCTTGGTGATCTCATGCTCGATGGTATTGGTTGTGGTTGTGCATCTATACTTCACATTATGTCATGGATTTATATGGTGGATGTTCTCTATTGGTTACTTCATGCCCTCTCCATCATGGATCAACTTGTTCATGATATTCTTGTCCCTACATCATACATTCTACTTTGATGATCCACAAGTTGGAAATCAATAAATTCTTATTTCTGGGCGGAAAAGATGTAGATTCAAGCTCTGCCAATAGTATATCATTTACAGACCTAAAAAAATTAGTGGGCAGTTGGTTTCTTCCTATGATAACAATGGTAAAGGTGGCTCTAAGTAGTAAGAGCATATAAAATGGCTGGAAATAGTGTTCTATTTTCTAATTTCAAGGTCTAGGTGAGCCTCGGTTTTGACAGACTTCCTGCTTGACCTTTATCTTTTCTTATGCTTCCTCAACCACCTATTCCTTTAGTTCATATTCTCATTTCTTTCAACCTCTTGATCAAATTTTTGTTTCCTTTCAACCTCTACTTGGGTGGCAATCTCCCTGTCGGCTGCCTCTTTGGTCCTGTGCTCACTTTCTGTGTTTTTTTTCTTCCTCCAACTTTTTCTTATGATTTTCTTTCTTATAGAGATATTTGGCTTGCTTCTTTTTTCCTTCTGCCTCACATTTTTGTCTTTTGGCCTTTACTTCTTGCTAGCATCATTCTTTATTTCATGCCTATTAGAATGCGTTATTATGCACTCAAATGGCTTCTTCGTACTGATGCTTAAGTGACTAGTGGGATTTTGATATCGATTTGATCCTTCCTCGTCTATTACTTTTTCTTCTGCTTATTTATTCTTCTCCAAACTATTGTAATTTCAAAATTTGTTAGCTTCTCCCTCATCTTTCAGAAGGTTATATGGATTACACCGCATTTTTCTTTCCATGAGGTTTTTTTTTTTATGAATTGATGACTCCTTCTCCAAGGAGGGTTGAGGTGTTATAAAGGTATCCACATGATTTGAACGAGCAATTAGATGAGACTAAAATCTACATTGACCAACT
>JZKD02S0808564.1:0-14514 GCA_000966675.3 Picea glauca | reverse complement strand
CTGTAATATAAATTCATAATGTTATTTACATTTATTGACCTTCTTCATAAGGTCCCTTCACATCATACATTCACATTTTCATCATGCTTTAGCATGGTAATTCCTGTATTAGGATAAATTACAAATTTGGGGGAAACAGGGTGTTACAGTTGTTGCAATAGTAGGATACAATCTTCCGTATGGCTTTTAGCAAGCACCATACTGAATACCACTTTTCCTGCAATTGCTTCCATCTTGCATTCAACCAAAAAATTATCATTACTTCCTGTACATTATACTTTCATTGAAATATGTACCAAAACCTTACAAAGTGGTCTTAGATTTGTCTACAATTCAATCACAACTATACATTTTTTTATTAAATAGAATGAATTATCATTCTTTGCATAGGAATTTTCAAAATTATACTTTCCTTTTCCTAGCAATTATTACTTTGTTTCTTGAACAAAAAATTTCATGTAGTCAATGCTCATGTGACTACTTGACTTGAAGTCTCACCCGAGATGGCTTATAGATGACTGCAGGACCCAAATGTCTGCAATCGTGTAAGGGATGCTGCTATGGGGATTTCAAACATACATTCTACCTCAATATTCATCAGATATATTATTCTAACACATCATCACATTCATAACTACCATTCTGTAACCATTTCCATTCATTAAAGTTCATTCTATAGTAAATATTGTAATTGTTCTAGTGCACACTGCATTTTATTACTACATATTCATCCATTCAGCATAACTAAACTAGAAATAAATAAAATATTCCACAAAGAGACAAAAAGTTTTACTGTGGTTCACCCCCTTGGGCTATGTCCAGAAAGATGTGGAATTCATCACTCTTTTATTATTCTGCATCAAAGGTTCATAACACTACTCACATTACATCTAAGTACAATTGAAGATAGTGAGGCGGACAAGATCGCTCCAAGATCCACAACTTGCGGCCTTACCCTCAGTTACAATGCATATCTCTCTCTCAAAAATAGACTCTAAGATCATCTCCAACACTAGATCTGCATCTAGATCGCTCAATAGCTCAACATACACTATTCGAATTGGATCTTCTCAAATATTACAATACATATTTATACTACAAAAATGGGTTAAAACCTGTTACAACAATGACCGAAACCCTAACGCACTAACCCAAGTGGATTAGGTTTGTCCACTTTCTAACTCCCTATGCACAGTTTTTTTGTGTCCTTCTTCCTTTGACTTTCCTTCTTTCTTGATCCGGATTATTTTCGGCATGAAATGAGAGCGGAGATATAACACAAAAATATACAGAGATATTGCAAGAGAGACAACAATATAACAGAGATATATCGAAAATATAACAAGAGTCATAGATATACAGTAATACACGATTTCTATTAATGAAATAAATGTATAGAGATTGTAAAAATATAGAGTGAAATACTCGCTAGAATGGTGGCAGCTTGTCTCTGAGAAGAGATGTGACAACTACTCGCATTTGCAAGAAGATGATTACAATGAGGCTCTGAAGGCCTTTTCATAATAAACAGGAATGTCAAAAACCCTAGACATCCAAAAACCTAACCCTAGGAGATGAAGCACCAAAAGTCATGTGGGCCTTGTTTGGGTAAGTCAGTACATCAACTTCCTGGGGTCGTAACTTTTGCATACGATCTCCGTTTGACGTGCTAAATACCTCGTTAGAAATATCTATCCGAGGACTACAACTTTGATGTGAGAAACATTGAAGGAAATTCCATGTTGCTCCCCGTTTTACCAAAAACACGTTGTTTAGGGCCTCAAAACGGTTCTAGAAGTTTAGGATCCGAAAAACTACTAAAAATAGTAAATTACCAAAATTGTCAGAAAACCGTTTTGAGCTAGTTGGAAAAGGTGGGTGGCCACCAATATCCACCTGGATAAATCCTCCCTCCTTAGGAAGAAATGGTCTCCATTGCGTTGAGTTCCTGGGGGAGAGAGGGAAGCGTTTGTTGAATCTAAATCTTGGTGAGTTGCTTGCCTTGCTGGAGACGCCGCATTCTCGATTTGTGGAAGGCTATCACGAACCTATTGCTGGCGGGGTTGAATCTATTCAACCACTCGGGATATTTGAGATGACTATGTGCAGAAGGAATCTTTGCATTTTTCTGTAATCTTGTCGACCTGGTTCTGTTGGATAGAAGGTTCTTGGGCCGAGGCTGTAGTGGTTGCAGTATCTTTTTGTTCCCCTTTTGAACAGATTGTGAAGAAGTTGAATTTTGTAGTATGAGATACTACCTTGCGACACTGTTTAGGTGGGACAATAGTTGGAACTACCTCTGGTATTCTGTAGAGATGATCCCCTAGAGTAACAATGACACTACAAGGTCGAGACGCATAGATGTCATGGAACTTCCACATATATGGTTGGCCCAAAAGAAAATCACAGACATCTAGTGGGGTAACATCACATAATACCTCATCCTTGAAGGGCCAAATGTCATATGACAGTCGACACTATTGGCTGACTCGAAGATCTTGTCCCTGGTGAAGCCACCCGATGTTGTATGGTTGCGGGTGTGGTGTTGTTGACAATCCCAACTGTTTGACAACCTCTGCTAAGATGAGGTTCTTTTGGATTCCTCTATCAACAATAAAATGCAGTGGGGTCCCCTTCACCCACATCTGTGAATGAAAAAGTCGCCCCCCCTCTTCAGGATCTGTTGGTTCTTCTAGTTGAATTGTTGTGGTCGCAGCAATAGTAGTGGGTTCTGCGTCGATGATCTGTCTTTTACTAGTATTTTCAAAATCAGATTCTGAATCAGGGTTCGAATCCTTGTCTTTGATCATGGCCACCAATGAATGTTTTGAGCGACATTCATCGGTGTTGTGCCAGGGGATTTTGTGGAAATTGCACCATTTTCCGGTGTCCTTCTTCATCTTCCCATGACCCTTCTTTTCCTGTGGCTTAGACTGGTTTTCTAGAAGTTGTTTGTTAGGACCGCTTTCTCATACTTTGGTTGTTGCAAATTTGTAGATCTGAACTCCTGTTTGTTTTGGTGCCTAAATTTATGCTCGATTTTAACAACATATTGATAAGCAGAACTGAGTGATGAGATGTCCAAAAAATCCATTTCAGTTTGGATGTATCTATGTAGAGCCCCGCAGTATTTCAGAACCAGATGTTGCTAAGAGTCTTTGATACCCAACTTGGTGCACAAGGTATGGAAGGTATTGGTGAACTCTGGAACTACTTGGCCCCTCTCTTGCCACAGTGTGGTCCATCTCATGTATTGGTCCTCATAGTTTCCAATAGGGTAATATTGTTCCTTTATCGCATCCACAAAAAAATCCCAAGTGGGCTCGACCCCATATATTCCAAACTCATATGTGGAACTTTTATCCCAGTAATTTTCCCACCAATGTTTGACATGGGTGAGAGACTTAAGGAGTGCAAAGCTAATCTTTTCCCTATCAGAAAGATGGTGAACAGAGAAACAACCTTCTCACAAATTTAACCATTTGTCTAGGGAATCCGCATCTATTTGACCTTCGAATATAGGAATATCAAAATTGACCTGTACCTTAAAAGGCGAGGTGCCTCCAAAGTGGACTCTTGATGAAGATGTGCATGATGCTATCAACAGACGTTGAAGGATGTGGGAAAAATTCTCCATAATTTCGTCCCTCTGTCGCGTGAGATATTGCTCAAGTAACAAATTGATAGAATTGTCTGCTCTGTCGTTTTTCTTTTCTTCCGCCATTGAGGGTTTCTTGGGTATGCAAGAGTGATTGTCTTCAAGAGAGAAAATATTGAGACCCAACTTTCTATACTCGTACCTCGTCAAGGAAATGCACTGAAAAAAAATCAAGAGCAGCCTGGTCTGATACCACTGATTTGGATTATTTTAGGCAAGAAATGAGAGCGTAGATATAACACAAAAATATAAAGAGATATTGCAAGAGAGATAACAATATAACAAAGATATATTGGAAATATAACAAGAGTCACAGATATACAGTAATACACAATTTCTATTAATGAAATAAATGTACAGAGACTGTAAAAATACAGAGTGAAAGATTCGCTAGAATGGTGGCAGCTTATCTCTGAGAAGAGATGTGACGGCTACTCGCATTCACAAGAATATGATTACAATGAGGATATGAAGGCCTTTTACAATAAAAATGAATGTCAAAAACCCTAGACATACAAAAACCTAACCTTAGAAGATGAAGCGCCAAAATTCATGTGGGCCCCGTTTGGGTAAGTGAGTACATCAACTTCCTGGGGTCGTAACTTTTGCATACGATCTCTGTTTGATGTGCTCAATACCTGTTTAGAAATATATATCTAAGGACTACAACTTTCATGTGAGAAACATCGAAGGAACCTTCATGTTGCTCCCCGTTTTCCCAAAAAAACGTTGTTTAGGGCCTCAAAATGACTCCGAAAGTTCAGGACCTGAAAAACTGCTAAAAATAGTAAATTACCAAAATTGCCAGAAAAATGTTTTGAGCTAGTTGGAAAAGGTGGGTGGCCACCGATATCCACCTAGATCATTTCTCGATGCTATTTTTCCTTGTTATCCAGTGTGTGCTCCCTTTCTGGTCCATTTTCTATCTATCTTCCTTAATTGTTGCGTTGTTCCTCAAAATGGCCTATGCCAACATGCCCCCAACACTCACCTATGTCTCATCTCAAGCCACTCAGGTAGTGTGTGCCTACTGCATTGACTTCTCTAACTCGTGGAACCTGCCTGAAATTTCTTCAACTCTTGATTTTACTTGCATGCTCTTCTCTGCTACAACCTCCACAATCTGCGTTGTAATATGCTCCTTTAGTATTTCTTCACTCTCTAATCAAACCTTTTCAATACAACCCTTAGCTGCATCAATCTCTGTCAGTATTTGTTCCTCTCCTTCCTATAGTGGCTCCAATATAGCCTTCCTTGATATACTCTTCAGCTCTGCCTGCAATTTCTTTATTTCCTACGCACTCTTCAATCTATCTGTTATGGTCATCATTTTTTTCTTTTACTTTAAGTCTTTCACCGCAGTATTTACACCTTCTTCCTTCTAATCCAACTCCTATAGTTTGTGATCATCTTGAGTATTTTTCCACAACTACGCGCTCTTATTATATAGCTCTATTATTTCCTATATGCTCCGCGTAATGTTCTCTGAATGACCTATAACCTCCTACTCCCTTTGTATTCTTACTTCTTGTGGGGTGCTGGGTACTAGGAGTTCTGTCAACTCTATAATGTGGCTCCTGTAATCCTCCATAGCATGTATTATCTTATCAATATTATCCTTTGTTGGTATGTTCCCTTCTTGTGCACTATTAGGAATTGTTTTAAATACTTATTCCACCTGCTGCTCCATTCTGCGAGTGTGTTATGAACATACAAATACACATAAAATAAGATATTAATAATATAATAATCAAATGATAATTAATAAATAATAATTACTAATCATGAAAATAAATGGATATTGGTTATGGGAACCTTTGTGTGGGTATATAAGCAAGCCCTCATTTCTCAATTGTAATCATCTTTAATATTTTATCAATTCAATAACTATTTAGAATATTTTTTCTTCCACTAAATAATAGGTTTACTTTTATAGTGGTATCAGAGCTTTGTTCCGCATCCACCATCAATTCACTGTCCTTGACCCTTTTTCCATTTCAATTCCCTCACTCAGCCCCGTCCCTCTCCCTTACATAAACATCACCCTATCCCCACATTCATGTTCCTATTTCTAACCCCAGTAACCCCTTCCTCTATTTTCTAACCCATGTTCCCCCGTAACACTCGTAACCCCTTCCCCTGTAACCCCCGTAACCCCATCGCAGACCCAACACTTTCAAAATTGACCCCCATAAACCCCATAATTTCATCTCGTCCTCCCTTGACCATACTCCACATCCACCACACACTCGTCCCTCTACCCCGTTCATCCCCATCCACCCGCCCATACTCCCGACCATACTCCCCAAAATGTTTCCGCACCCCTCCACTCTTCTCGACCCAACCTTCCTTCCCACAGACCTGTCCCACAGCTTGTCCCACAGCTTGTCCCACCCAATGACCTCCCCCACATTCCCCTTGCGACATGTCCTCCAGTCCCACATTCCCCCAACCCCCCACAGGACCCCCACTAACCTGACAGACCCTTCGCAGGTTACGTCACACCACCTCGCCGACCTCTGTCTGTCCGCCCTGACCACACCTGTTGACATAATTTTCCCGACAACCCCCGAGACATTTCCTGCCAATACACTATAGGTCAGCCTGTTCCCACGTGTTATTAAAACATACATACGGTCGTACATTTTAAAAAAGAAGCCACATTTTATATATTAAAAAAAATAATTTATAAATTATTAATTTTTTTTTATATAAAAGTCAAATTAAGTTATTCAAATACTTTAAACTCTATATTAAGAGATTGAGTATTTAGGGGCATCTTAATCGATTAAAAAATTGTGGGAAAGTATTCACCTCCAAATACCAGAAAAAATGTCAGAATTAAAAAACCAATTCGAAAAAATAGACCAAGAATGGAAAAATGCCCAACAATTACTCGAAAAAGAATTACAAAAAAATAACAAGGAGTTGGGAGAGGAAATACAGATTAGTAAGGAGGCACTCAAACAAGAGTTGACCCATAATATTAAACAAAAAATTTCAACGGAAGTCATAATCGAATTATGAAAATGAATGGATAATCTAAAACAAGATCTTAAAGACGATATTTTTGAAGAACTCGGGGTTAACCTACAACGAGGTTTGGGAAACTTTAAATGAGAAATAAATGACGATTTTCAACAAAGTCTGGTTGTGATGACACAACATCAGGAAGAAAATCTTAATGAGCTTTTAAATTTAATAAAAGGCCAAGGGCACCAACAAGCCACCCAACCATAGCCAAGCGACTCAAGCACTTCTAAAACATCACCACCACCACCACCGCCACCACCTCCCTACAATTCAAATTCTCAACCTATATCACAACATCAACCATTAATAATTTATCCTCCCAAAGCCAAAATTGAACTATCAAAATACAATGGAGGTGATAACCAATGCATGGCTTGGTTTAACAAAACTGAAGAATATTTCCATATATATAACATTACAATCGATGAAGAAAAGGTTAAATATGCATCCATGTACCTCAAAGGCATTGCATACAATTGGTACCTATGGTGGAAAGGAAGAATCCAGTGATACACTTGGAAATCCTACAAAAATTATTTTTTAAAAAGATTCCAGGGAATTTCAGAGCAAGATTTTTTCTCAAAAATCACCAGGTTACAACAAAAAGGAAACATAGACGAATTTACACACCAATGGAAATCCCTTTCCACCCGAGTATTTGAATTATCTGATAATCAATTACTCTAGTATTACATAGGTGGTATCAAGCCACATATACAAGACAAGTTAAAATTGCATGAGGTTACAATTGTTGAAATAGCAAGACGCAAGGCAAAAGTAGCAGAAGAAAAACTAGAAGGCCAATCAAGATTTGCCAAGTTTTATTCAATAAGGAACATACCCCAGAATGCAAACACAAAAATTGACAAATATATACCACCCAACCTACGAGAAGATAAAATAAGAAGTTTGGATAACCAAAGAATAAGAGAAGGAAAATGTAAACAATGTGGAGAAAAATGGGACCCAAGACACAGGTGTCGCATAGAAGACAATTCGAAAAAATTATATACTTCTGAAGTAGAAAACAACCATGAATCAGATTTAGAAGAATCAATTATTGAAGAAATGGAAAAAATCCAAAATGACATGTAAAATCTCATGGGTAATGACACACTAAGAATATCTTTAGAAACCATCATAGACATTAGCCAACCACAAACTCCCAAATTAAAAGGACACATCAAAAAAGAAAATGTTAGAGTATTAATTGAAATAGGAAGTACCCACAACTTTCTCGACGTCAATGTTGCAAGGAACCTCAAATTATTTGTATATCCGGTCCTAGACATGAAGGTAATGGTTGCAGATGGTAAGAAAATTGAAAATGTAGGAAAATGCCATAAAGTGAAACTCCAAATTCAATATTTAAATTTGGAATCTGAATTTTACACCTTACCCCTAGGAGGAGTAGATGTGGTTTTAGGAGTCCAATGGTTGCAAAATTTAGGCACATACTCAGTCAATCATCAAGAGCATTTAATAAAATTCAAATGGCAAGGGAAAACGTATAAATTATATGGTTTTCAGCCTCCCCAAAGACAAGTTGTATCATCCCAATAGATGGAAAAGATGATCCAGAAAGGAGCAACTACCTATTTTATCCAATGCCACCAAATGGAAATACAAGAATCAAAACAAAACTTTAGAAACTCAGAAATCAAAGATCTAATTCGAAAACACAAGAAGGTATTTCAAGACCTCCCCATGGAATTACCACCACAAAGAAGAATTGAACATATAATTGAAGTTAAACCAAGATCAAGTCCAGTCAAGGTTAGACGATACAAATACCCCCATCATCATAAAAAATAAATAGAAAGATTAGTCTAAGACTTGTTAAAATGTCGTGTTATAAAAAAAATTAGAAGCCCATATGTAGCCCCAGTTGTATTAGTACGAAAGAAAGATGGTTCGTTCATATTATGCATAGATTATTGTGGGCCTAATAAGATAAAAATCAAGAATAAATTTCCCATTCCTTTCATCGACGAAATGTTGGATGAAATTCATGAAGCCATATTTGTTTCAAAACTTGATTTGAGATCAAGATATTACTATATTAGAGTAATATTAGAAGATGTACCCAAGACCTCCTTCTAGACTCACGAAGGACACTATGAATTCAAGGTGATGCCCTTTGGGATAACTAATGCCCATGCTACCTTCCAAGCAACTATGAATGAACTATTTCATCCACACCTAAGAAAATATGTCTTAGTCTTCTTTGAAGACATTCTGGTGTACATCAAAATGTTGAGGGAACATATCAATCATTTGGGACAAGTATTATCTATTCTAGAAAAAAAATCAATTCTATGCGAAAATGTCAAAATGTACATTTGGAATTAGAGTATCTCGGTCACATTATATCCAAAAAGGGAGTCAAGGTAGACCCAAATAAAATCAAATCAATTACATAATGGCCCAGGCCAAAGAGTATATCTAGGTTAAGAGTATTTTTAGGCTTGGTAGGATACTATCGAAGATTCATCAAAAACTGTTCTCATCTAAATGTCCCCCTAACAAATATCCTAAAGAAAAACTCCTTTAAGTGGAATGAAGAATCTGAAAAATGTTTTGAAAATTTAAAGAAAATTATGGATTGGATATTGTCGAGAAAATGAACCCTACTTTCCAGGATCATTTCTCTGGGATTTTTTCTCGCCTTTCCTTGCTCTTGCTTTACCTGGATTGCTTACTTCTATACAAAATTATGGGTTATTCGAAGGCTTTGCCTAGCTTGCTTAGAACTTTATTTATCTTCCCGCCCTGCTCCAGAGTTACCCATAAATACATAATGATTTCTTTCTTTATCTATGTAATTTCATTACACTTTTATTCTCTTATCCTTATTCTTTCTTTCCAAAACCCCTCGCATGTTAGCTACACCTGACTTTTTGAAACCTTTCATAATCGAATGTGATGCCCCAATTTTTGGGATCAGAGAAGTCTTGATGCAAGATGGACACCCAATAGGATTTGAAAGTACAAAACTAAACAAAAAGGAATGCTTACAGTCCACATACAATAAGAAAATGCTTGCAATCATGCATGCATTAACAAAATGGTGACAATATCTCTTTGTAAGCAAGTTCTTGATAGACACAGATCATAGTAGCCTACAATATCTGTTACAACAAAAAACATTGAATACTCAACAACATAAATGGATAGAGAAAATTTCCACATTTGATATGGAGATATTACATAAGAGAGGGAAAAATAACCTAGTGGTTGATTCCCTCTCACGAAAATATGGAGAAGAACAAGTTTTTTTAGTATCAATAGCAATTCCAGAATGGTTGAATGAAATCTGAATTGAATATGCCAAAAATGCAGAGACTGTTTGATTACTGAGAAGGGAGGTGAATCAGTAATAGAGCAATTCAATCATTTTTAACCACAAAATGCAAGTGTTATATCAATGTAGCATTATCATCCAATAGTTGCAGAGTAAATAAATAATGAACAAATGAGAAATCATACACATACATAGTACACTAGTGTTTTTGCATGGAAACCTAAAGTGCGAGAAAACCACATAATGATTTTTCTTATATGTCTTTAAGAATTACATTCATTGGAAGCACCAAATTCCTTTGTTTTCCAATTGGAACTGGAAGGAGGCTCCAACCCCCTACTTTCTCAAGCTACAACTTGAGGTATGCTCCAACTCCCCAATTATATGGCTACAACCAGAAGGAGGCTACAACCCCCTATGTTCTTTGGCTACAACTGGAAAGTGGCTACAACCACCTATCCTTGCCCCGTCCAACCACCCTGAAATATAACTAGAATGATGGAACAACTGTCACACTATCACTGTGAGATATACTGTTGTAAACCTGTACCAATCAACCTGCACCAAACAACCAGTAAAAATATGTACCAATAACATGTGCCAACATGTACCATACATAAACTTGTACCTCAACCTATACCATAAACAAGTTCATCAACCATGCACCAAACATGTACAAATAACCTGTCACAATAACTTGTCCAAACAACCTATCACAACAACCCGTCTCATCAATCTTATCAACCAAATTAGATCTACTCACCAATATCAATCACTAAGACAAATATCAACCATATGCACAATATCACCAAGATGTACATCAACCAAGCATATCACAACAACTCATAATCATCACGAAGATCAATATATGCTTCTAATAATATACCAAGACAAATATGCTACGTCATGCATAAACCATGTTTCAACAATACTACTAAAAAGTGCCTAGCTATACACCTCATGTATGTGCCAACTCATCAACTACTTGTATCAACCATGTACCCAATATGTACCTCAACCAAAATCCCTCAAACATGAACCGATACTAAACTTCAGTAGATCTGCCTCAGATCAATCTACAACAAGCCATAAAATCCCAAGAGGGCATCCAACATATTTACAAGGAAAACCCTCAACTTGATTCATAAATTCAACACTACACATATGAAAACCATACCTTTTTTCTTCTTGTAGTGTTTTGTTGCCATGGTTTTTCTACCACGAATCCACTGCCACGATTTTTCTGCCGCACTTTTTCTGCTACAGTTTTTCTATCGCACTTTTCCTGCAACACTTTTCATGCTGTGATTTTTCTACTGCACTTTTTCTGCCGCACTTTTCCCGCCGCACATTTTCTTCCGCACTTTTCCTACCGCACATTTTTTTCCACACTTTTTCTATTACACTTTTTCTGTCGCAATTTTTCTACCACAGTTTTCTTGCCGCATTTTTTCTTCCATAGTTTTCCTGCCGCATTTTTTCTGCCACAATTTTCCTGCCACACTTTTTCTGCCACAGTTTTCTTGCCGCATTTTTCCTGTTGCACTTTTTCTTCCACACTTTTTCTCTATCAATAATACATGTCCAAATAACCTTTCACAAAAATAGATATTTAATGATATTCAAGTGTGTTTTGAATGAGAGACCCTTGCCTCTTATTTATACTTTTATGTAGCTTCCTCAAGGGGTTACCTTCTAACCATCTTAAGCCACTTTCCTTATTTTAGGGTTAACCCACTTATAACCACTTGTCCACTTAACTTAACCACTTTCCATAATTAGTATGTTCTACATTAACTTTATTATTTAAATTATTTCTTTTGCATCCTCTTTGACTTATAGTACACTCATCACTTCACTTTATTATTTAAATAATTTCTTCTTTGCAAACACTTTGACTACTTTGACCTTTTGGGGCTTCTAGATGAYTCATGAGGGTTCTCCAACTTCACATGGCCATAACTCTCTAACCATGAGGATTTATGTGACGTTCCACATACCATTGAAAATGGCATGACATGTACTATCCATCTATAATAGTTTTACCTAAAAATATATCAAAACTCATACCATTATAAATAAAACAAACTTGAGTCCATTACCCAAACCTTTGTGCTACCATAATTTTCTACCAGACTCTGTTCAAGGGTTGACATCAATGACAACCAACACAAATAATCAACAATCTCCCCCTTTGGAATTTATGGAAACACTCTGATTCAATACTGAAGTCATGCCATGCAATACTGAAGTCATATCACTCATGCTCTTCCTGTGACCATCGCTCCCCCTAGAACCATGCCTCTATGCTCTACATATGATAAATATCTCCCCTTTTGTCATCAATGGAAAATGTATCTTTCCATATGGGGATACTCCCCTTGACTTAACTCTTCCTGAAACTGATCTCCCGACCTGAACTTTCCTCTCTATGGTGCTTCCTCGTGTAAATCTAAGACATGTAAGATAATCATTCAAAAGCATTCATTTTGGAGTAGAAATTACTCCGAGTCTCTGCAGAAGATACTCAAAAGCTTCCCGTGGAAGCAGTTTTGTAAAGATGTTTGCCACATATTCAACTCTAATGTTCTTCTCTACAACTTGTTCTCGTAGAAAGTGATACTTGATCATAATGTTCTTCGTCTTGGAGTGCATCATGAGGTTATTTGAGATATTGATGCCACTTGTATTATCAAAATAGATTGGAATGGGCTCATCATACTCAACCTGTATATCTATCAAAGTTCGTTTCATCCATAGAACATGATTACAACATCCTACTGCTGCAATATACTCTGCTTCGACTATAGATAAATATGTTGATGATTGTTTCTTTCTTATCCAAGATACAAAACACTCACCCAAGTAGAACACTGCTCCACTGGTGATTCATTGGTCATCAATGAAACATTCCTAGTTTGCATCTATGTAGGCAATAAGTGATAGATCCTTTCATTTTGGATACCATAATCCAAACTCTTATGTTCCTTTGAGATATATGAAAATCCTCTTCACTGCTAATACATGTGATTCCTTTGGTGCTGCTTGAAATCGTGCCACCTGTCCAACTGCCTGCATTAGATCTGGTCTAGATGTTGTCACATATAGTAATCTACCAATCATTGACCTGTATTTCCTCTAGTCTGTAGACTTTGAATCATCATCTTTTCTCAACTTGCAACTGGTTTTCATAGGAGTGGTAACGAGTTTGCAATCTTCCATTCTAAACCTCTTTAGCATTTCTTTGATATACTTAGTTTGAGAAATAAAAATTCCTTGGTTTCTTTGACGTATATGAAGACACATAAATAAGGATAGTTCTCCAAGTAATGAAATTTCAAATCCATTCTGCATATCCTTTGCAAATTTCTGGCTTAACCCAGTACTTCCAAAAATAATATCATCAATATAAAATTCAATTAATAAAATACCATCTTGAGTTACCTTGATGTAGAGGTTGTTGTTCGTACTTCCTTTTCTGAACCCTTCCTGCTGTAAATATTTAGCCACTCTAAAGTACCATGCTCTAGGAACTAGTTGTTCAATGTAGACTTCTTCTTCAAGTTCCCTATTCAGAAAAGATGATTTGACGTCCATATCTGTCCATAGTGTTCAAGACTGTTCTACACAACTGTCCATAATTTTGACTCATATGTCATTGTACTATCATGAAGTACTACTACAACTGATTAATCTATCATATTATACTTCTTCTAATTGAATGCACTGAATCTATCTACTCAAATTCTGCAAGTTGCTCGAAGGATGTTTCTTTTGTCTGTCTTAGCTACCGCATAGACTCCCCCTGTCTAATATTCATATTATTTGGGAGTCTCTAAGCCGAATGGCTTAGAACAATTCTTGCTCTAATGTGTATTCATCATCATCTTCATTGGTATATTCATCATCTCTCTGAACTCTGACTTCTTTCTTTCTATCTGTGGATTCATCTTTCACTACAATGTCTAAAATTAAAATCTCTTGAACCTATTCCTTATTTACATGTCCTTCTTTTCTTTCAGTTATTTTCCAAACCTCTAGGCCTATTTAGATGTTACATGATATATGCTCATGAAAAAGATAGTTATTTGATTTGTTAAACATGAAAATTAAATGGGCAAGTTCGATACATGTATACCAATTCAAGTTATATTGTGAATGTATAATAGATGCAATGCGTGATGTAAATAGGAAAACATTTCTTAATTGGACGTCAATGAAAATATGGATTCTTATATAAATTTGTGATATATCTGCATCAATATGTGTTATTGGTGAACTAACCTACAGGATGATGAGCTACGTGATAGCCAAATGACTATAGTATTGAGGTAACTGGGATGTCGTAGACATCAAGAAGATATTGTGTACTATGAGTTGTACTTACTATTTGATTTATGATTAGAAATATTACTATGATCTATGGTAAGTGTGGTTTTGACAGGATGCATGACTTACCCAGAGTGGATGTTTGATGACGTGACTCCAAGAACAGTAGTTGCACAGTATGGCTCAATAT
>JZKD02S0808542.1:0-14514 GCA_000966675.3 Picea glauca | reverse complement strand
TGGATGTATACCTCAGAAGTATGCTCAGACATTAATTTTCATAATCTTCTAGTATTTCAAACTCACCTTTGGCACATTATGGATGGCTGCTTACTAATTTCACAGAAGTAGGGTAATTTTATGTGAGAAAGGGGTATTGGTCGACATGCAAAAACTGTTTGGTGCTAGCCACTATTTCAATTCTCCTATAGTCTCCAACGGGGGAAATACCAATCTCAAAAATTAACATTGAAACGCCATATTCAATAGAAAAATAATGTACTCTAGTGGGGAATTGGGATTGCAATCATCTTGATCAGTACAAGAAGATCACGGTTTACTTCATATATGCTGGTTTTCTTGCATGTTGTAGTGATGTTTTAGGATAGAGTTCTGAATGACAAATAAATAAAGTAAACAGATAAGCCTTCTATTGTTCATCCATTCTATACTTCAATGTAATTCTTGAATCCCAACGGAGAGTCTAGTTCTCGGTGATACCTTGGAAATGGGCTATGAAACAGGCTCTAGAACTACAGGACTGCGATATTATTTTATTCACACAGAGGAAGGGTGTGAAAGGATCTTATTTAATTTCATAGTACAAAGCATTTGAATACATAGGTTATCAAACCGTTCTGAAGAAGAAGAAACCCAGTTAAGAGGCAAACCTCATCTGCACTACTTCTTTTTCTGAACTCCTGCGTGTAATCTGTGGGCTCAATTTTGCTGCTGCGTATCTTCGTCATATTCTGAAGATGGTCATTTTTTGTCTTAAGACAAATGGGTCTTCCAGAATATGCACGGTTGGTATAAAATGCTCTGCATACGGAGGAGCATGCCCTTAAGGTCCCTAGGACCGGCGTCCTGTTGAAAAAGACGTTAATTTTAACGGACTTTTGAGAAGCAAATAAGCATTCCGTCGCCATAGCTGTTAAATGGCGTTTTATCTGCTCCGCTCCGCAGGATAGGGACAATTTTGGACCAGTGAGGATGTCCGGCGGATCAAAGTGACGTGAAGTCCCGAGTGAATGGTTAACCATTAGTATTTTATATGCTTTCCTACATTGCCAGATGAACAAATTGGATTAACATAAAATTTTATATGTTTCTATATATAATGTATATATAATGTTTAATGAGTGGGATAATCTTAATAAAATAAATACACGAGTGTGATGGAATCATTAATAACATGTGTTTCTTCTTTAGAGGTTACTTACTTAAATCTAGAGGGATAGGGTATGTACATTTTTGTAAACTTTAGAGGGGTCCTTTGTCCCACAAACAAGAGGGTCGTGTACACCAATTTGATGTATGGTTTGGAACTGACCTTAAAATTATATTATTATTCTTATTAATGATTTTGAAATAAGGGAAGTAGAAATGAGAAAGTACAAAAGACACGTTTCAAAAAAATATAATAAAAAATAATGTATTTACAAGTATGAATAAATTAATATATAAAATGAATATTTATATTTTTTATGATTTTTATTTATATTTATATTTTTTTAATTAATATATTTTAAGATTATTGAGTAAAAATACAAAGAGACCCCCAAAAATCCTCATTTTCAAAAAAAGGATGTCCAAAAATTTCCCACAAAAGGAAAACAACCACAATTCTTGGGAAATGTCCTCTTATGTTTCCCCAAAAAGAGGACATGGGAAGCATTTCCCCTATTGAGTTTGGCAAACATTATCCACCATGTAGCAACCCAATCATTGAACTAAGAAAAAAAATAAGACATTGAATCTTGTCCACCCAACTTCTTGTACTTTCACATGACCATGGCACTCATATGCCATGGATGGCATGAAACTTGTGTCAAAGAACCTATGTCGAGAAAATGTAAATGTCATTGCCCGGTGTAGTTAATGCAAGTGGATTAGCCGTCCACCTACATGCATTCAATGCCCAAGCTGTCAAACTCGCAATCATATCTCCGTCGAACAGAATTCCAGGTAGCTTGGAATTGATGGTGATGAACTATTCGAGGTTAGGCGTCCACCTACATGCATTCAATGAACAAGCTTTCAAACTCATGGCTTCTCTGCTATTGTTCTTGTTGTGAATCGTTGATTTTCGGAGCTATTGTATTTGTTGCAAATCTGTTATTGTATTGATGCAGATTGCCCACATTCACAGCCTATTTAACCCATGCTAGGAGTATAGTGTGTCGTCTTTAATTTGTTAGGCCCATGTGGCATTAATCTTCCCTTTAGATCTCTTGGTCAAAATTCGATCTATTACACATATTTCTATGTCTTCCCTCAACCCTCTCTTTGATGGTAATATGGATAGTGCTTTCATACCTTTTTCCTTTTACATTGATGATTTCAATTAGGAATATTTATGGTAAAGCAAAGAGGCATCATGTTGAGTAAACAATTACTGCAAAGAACTCTAAAAAGTATAGGGAATAATTACTGTAAAATTCAATTGTGTTCAAAGATTGTTCGACAGATATATGTGGTGATGATATGCTCTTACATGGAGTCCAAGGGAAGTTCTTGTATTCAGTGGAATGAGTGCTCAAATTTGAAGGTCGAACGCTTTCTTCGAGAGTGATCCATCTTTAGTTAGATATTTCACAAAATCAAGTTCGAACTAAAACTATTGCTCAATATCATCAACTACTATAAACCTTAAACAGTGGAGCCCAACTAGTGTTTGGTGATTAGGATTGATGGTTGTAGAGTTAATTGTATTAGTTGAATGAAGATTGAAACAAAAATAAAAACCTACATTTTTAGTAACATTATAAAGAAACCAACAAAACAAAAATTTATGGTTATTGATCCCGATTTCATATTTCTTTTAAGAATTTTGGTAGATGTGGTTATTATTTAGGGATAACCTTCTCTTTAATGAAATTAATAAGTTGACCAATGTAACTTGTTTGTGCATAGAGTGGTATATAAATTTGTTCATTTTTTACCTATGTTATTTTCTACACTACACAACTATTTGATTATTTTTTCTATCTCAAAGTTTGATTTGGCTCATAATAGGACTCAAGTGTGGGCGTGTATATGGCTCCAAAGGCCATGTATAAGAGCCATGTGTTTGTACATTCAATCTTAGAATTTGTACATTCAATCTTAGAACTAGATGTTAGAATTCTAAAATTTAACTATCTAATATATCATTTCATAATTGATCTCAATTTCAAAGAAACCTACATATGAAATGTGTTTTTATTTTATTTTTTTCTCACACATGGTGCTAATATACTTTTCATGTAAAATGAATATTATGAAGATATACCATTAAAGTTGAAATTTGCAACCCCTCATTCATGACATGTTTGTATTGATCAAGAGTGGAAATAGATGAGCTCATTAATCTTTTAAGCTCGAATTTAAAAGACTTTGTATTTCATATATTTACTAGTTGTGTGGTAGTGGCTCTTGCTCATGATTAAATTAGACATTGATATCATGGCTTGATTGTATTTAACATGGCAATTTATGAGGAAAGTAATGTGCTTCTCTGTGCACCTCTTTATCATTATTGGGGTGGAAGGGAAAGCATATAAGGGAGTGCATTTTACCTTTTCTATTACAACGGTATATTTGGTTTTTTGTTTGTCTTTTCAAAGACTTTGAATAAATTGTCATGGAGTGGGACACTTAATGAAGTTCAAGTCTTTTATTTAATTTTTTTTAATACAATGGATTTAAAAAAATATTTGTAATTGTTGAAATTAAGAAGTGACAATATATAAACAAGGCTACTAGGTAGCATATATTTGTCGAATATAGTAATGAAAGTATTGTTTAAGGAGATAGGGAGAGAAGGAGCAAGCATGAAATGACTAGATGGCAGAAATATTTATTACAATAACATTGGGGGGAGTGAAGGCAACAATAAGACTTCAAAGTCTTTGGCCAATAAGATCTCAGATAAATGAGATTTGAAATTTAAAATAAATTATTATTTTTTAAAACTTTAGATAAAGGGGTGTATATTTTTTGGTCAACCATGAACTAATAGAAATTCAAGCCTAACTCAAAGCTATATATCATGCCTATCGGCAGGTATAATAATAGATGGTAGAAAAATCAAATTAGTTTGTAATTTGAAACTCAAATCAAAGAAAATCCTATATTTGATTGAATAATGCAACAATTATCATTATATAACTCAAATATTGAAATACTGTATTTATGGTTGATATTGATTTTTTTTGTTGTTATTATTATTAACATGTCATGTGTCAACTTCATGTTGAGCATGGAAGGAATTACATATCTTCATTTATTAATATTTTTTCAATGTTACCTGTGAACTTCCTATTGAACATGTAAGGAATAATAGTTTTGTCTTTCTTTACTTTCAATCATTTATGGCCGACATTGAAATATGTCTTTTATAAATGTTTTTTAAATGTCGTGTGTCAAATCCATGTTGAGCATGGAAGGAATTACACATCTCTCTATCTCTCTCATATTGTATTGGGCTACAAAAAGCGCCTCTCAGAGCAATTATTATTTTTGTAATTTAAAAAAATATCATGAACTTAGTACAGGTTAAAGTTTATGAAGTGGCTAGATTCGTATTGCTCAGAAGGCGTGAATAATAATAATAATAATAATAATAATGTTTGATAAATGAATGAATGTTTCTTGCATTGGAGAGGGTTGCTTATATTATAGCTCGTGTGTTTTTGCAGAGGAGTCGTGACTTTTGGTCATGACTCTTATTTATGGTGGTTTATTATTATTAAATCGAAATTATTATTATATTTATTTTATTGTTATCTTTTATTTTATTACCATGTACAGGACATTGCTTTCCCCTTAAGGAATGTTGTGTCCTCAAAGCATGGGTAAGGGCGGATGTTGTTGATGAAAACTCTTTGTCTCCCAAGAAGCATCACCTTTCGGTAGGTTCTTCCATTTGACGAGATACTCTTTAATTACTAGTGAGCGTAATTTCTTCTCTCTGGTGGAAATGATACATTATGGTTCTACAACGATCTTACCTTCATCATCTAATGTAGGTAGTGTTGTCTACATTTTTTGGTGCTTACCCAACACATTCTTGAGACAATATACATGGAAAACATTGTGGATGTGGTTTTTATCTAGTAGTTCCAAACTGTATGCTACTCAGCGTATCTTTTTGTTAATTTGTTATGGTCTATAAAACCTTGGAGATAGTTTGTTCTTTCTATGTTGTTTCAAGGATAGTTATTTGTAAGATTGGAGCTTTATGAATACCCAATCTCCAACCTCAAATTCTCTTTCGGTCCTATGTCGGTCAACTTGTTGCTTCATTCAATTTCTTGCGATGTTTAAATTTTCCTTGAGTGTCTGAAACACTTTTTGGTTTTCTTCTAATTGATCCCTCGCTACTGGAATTTTTGTTTATATTATAATGAATTCCCTCCATTTAGGAGGTTAATAACCATAAAGAGACTAAAATGGAGTCACTTTAGTGGAAGTGTGGTATGTGGAATTGTACCATCACTCGGCCAGATGTAACCATTGGAGCCACTTATTTTGTTTATCGGTAAAAAAGCAACGAAGGTACGCTTCCAAACACTTATTAATGATTTCAGTTTACCCATCTATTTGGGGATGGTAGGATGAACTCATGTTGAGAGATGTTCCCATTTGTTTGAAGAATTCCCTCCATAAATTGCCTTCAAATTTTGCATCTTTGTCACTAACAATGATTCTTGGGAATCCATGTAATTTGTAAACATTCCTACAGAATATTTCAGCAATTTGTTTTGTTGAATCTATTCTCTTAATTCCTATGAAGTGAGCATATTTAGTAAGCCTATCCACCACCATAAGGATTTTTTCCTTTCCGTCTGATATGAGTAACACATCGATGAACTCCATTGATATTTCTTCCCATTTTGAATGTGTAGTGGATGGATCAAGCCTAGGGTTATATCATTTTCATTTTTTGTTTCTTTGCCATTGATCACATTATACTATGTATGTCTAAATATCTTTGTTCATCCCCTTCTAGAAAAAGGATTGACGTGCATTGTAGTAGGTCTTGAAAAATCCCACCTATCCAGTTGTTGATGAATCATGGGACTCCTTAAGAATCTTGGACTTCAATTTTGAATGTGAACTTGGGTGAATTCTTCCTTTGTACCGAAGGATATCATTCTTCCATTCAAATTTGGAATCTTGGACAGGATTATTGATGATAGCACATGTTTCTGGGTTTTTTGCATATTCATTATGGATTTCATCCAACCATTTTGGAACTACAGTCGAGATTGTGAGAGACAACGATTCTTCATCCTTTCATGAAACAGCATCAACTATTGTATTACACTTACCTTTTTTGTGTAATATCTCTATATTAAAAGTGGAAATTTTTTCTATCCATTTTTGTTGTTTCTGTGGAGAGTGTCTTTATTTGGAGGAGGTGTTGGAGACTGTTGTGATTTATGCAAATCAAGAATCTGCTTCCGAGAAGATATAGTCACCTTTTGGCTAAGGCATGCATAATTGCAAGCATTTCTTTGTCATATGTTGATTTTAAGCATTCTTGTTTATTGAGCTTCCTCCTTTCAAATGTTATAGGGTGTCCATCTTGTATCAACATTGCTCCTATTCTGAATCTTTAAGCGTCACATTCAATTACAAAAGGTTTTGAAAAGTCAGGGGTGGTTAACACATGTGTGGTGAACATAATCTCCTTTAATACTTTAAAACATCCTTATGTTTGAATTTTTTTTAGGGGAGCAATTACATGAGCATAATTTCAGATGAACCTTCGATAATACCCTGTCAAACCCAAAAATCCCCTTAAATTGGTGATGTTACTTGGCTTGGGCCATTTTGTAATTACTTTAATTTTATTGGGGTCTACCTTCAACATTATGTGTCCTAGATAATCTACTTCTTCTTTTCCAAAGGTGCACTTTGACATATTTGTGTAAAATCAGTTCCTTTCTAAAAGGGAAAGAACTTGCTCCAGGTGTTTTAGATGTTCTCCCCATGTTTTACTATAGATAAAAATGTCGTCAAAAAACACTAACATAAAATTCCTTAGGTAGGGTTGGAATACTTCATTCATGGTAGCCTAGGAGGTTGTTGGAGTGTTGGTTAACCCAAAGGGTATCACTTTAAATTCATAGTGTCCTTCGTGAGTACAGAAAGTTGTCTTTGCCGCATCTTATAGTCTTACTCAGATTTGGTACTAACCTGATCTTAGATCCAATTTTGAAAAATATCTAGCTCCATGAAGCTCATCCAACATTTCATCAATGAAGAGAATAGAAAAAAAAAAATATCGTAATCTTGTTCAACCCTCTGTAGTCTTTCTTTCAAACTAAAATTATGGGAGCCTCATAGAGGCCTCTACTTTTTTGAGATAATACCACACTTCAAGAGATCTTGGACTATTCTCTCGATCTTTGTTTTTTGGTGGTGTGGGTGCCAATAGGGCTTGATGTTAATAGGATTTGACCCGGATTTCACTTCAAATATTATGTGCTTGATTTCTCTTTTTGGTCGTAGCTCCGAAGGTAAATCTTGAAATACCTTATTGTATTTTTGAATTAGTTTTTCGATCTCAGTTGGTTCGGTATTAACTAATTCGGAGGCCAATATTTCCATTTGGTGGCAATGTATCATATATGTTGGTGCCCCTTTCTAAATTAACTTCACCATTTGGTGGGAGGACACCACTTGATTTTGGGGTGGTTGGAATCCATCCAACTTGTATCTTTCCCCTTGCCATTTGAACTTTGTAAAATGTTTTCTATGGTTGGTTGAGTGTTATCGCACAAGTTGCAGGTTAGGAAAAGCCCCGACCCAACCACCAAATGAAGACAACTTTGAGAACACCTACCCACTGTCACCTTAGGCAAGTATTTTCGTCACTTTAGAGATGATAGAATCACCTCAAGGGGGGAATCTTTGTGACCCTAAGGGGAATGAGATGGAAAGTGAAGAGATGAAGGAAATTCCCCCTATAGGTCAAGATAAAAGATGTGAAAAGGCTTGGGAAAGAATCTAGGTAATAGCCAATGGTTTCCAAGAGATAAGAACACATGCAAAGAATGTTGTACCTACCTGAGGCACAAGAACAAGCCGAGCATATATGTATAATTCTAGGTGGACAAGAAAGTTAGGCTTGTTGTCCCTAATTGCAGAAGAAAACAACAATGTATATCAACAAGAAAATAAGTGTTAAAGTTGCTAAATAATTGCTAAAAGTCCAATAAATGATGCAAGAGATAAATTAGAAAAACATTAGTGATACTCAAGAATGAAAGCACGAGACTTTAGCAATGAAACGAGGTTGTAATAAGGAGTGTTTTCAAAGATATTTTGCACCCTTGTGGTTGTATAAAAATATTTGTTACAGTAATAAATCCAACCACCAAAACTTACAAAGAGTCCCCCCAAAAGTTGTGTTAGGCCTAGTAGATTAACTTGACAAACTTTTGGCAAATTCTGATTGTTGAAAAGCCAGTTATAAATGAAAATGTGTTAGAGTTTCTGCAGCCATAATGGTTGTAGATGAAAATTTATAACAAAAGAAGCACTTAGCTAAATATGACGCCCTAGTGGCTCAACTAAGCATATAGAGAAAATAATTGATTCCAAATTAGACAACCTCCAAATCATGAAATTTCACATTAACCAATGCAAGATTTTATTTCTCCAAAGTAAGTATACTAATGCCTTTAGCTATTGGGTTATGGGGTCAAGTAAATAAAGAGCTAACAATGTTGTCTCCTTGGGGGTGTAAACCCTCTTTCTCCCCAAGGCAAGCAAATGCTAACTAGGAGATGCTAGGAGGGTGTAAACCCTTTTACTTCTCCCAGTAAAACCTTGTGCAACAAATAACTTCTAGACAAAAATGATAGCTAATGGTGGGGTTGTAAATCATTATACTCCCCAAGAAATCTAGAAAATCAAACTTGTAACTAAGCAATGAAGCATCAACAAGATAAATTCTTACCTAGTTCAAGAAGTTACAAGATAAACCTCCTCTTGTCAAGATAAATCCACCACAAATGCCAAATAAAAGCTCCAAGAGCGGTAGCACGCTACTTCTTCCACCAACAACATAAAGAAACCAAGACAAGGGCACAAGAGAGAAGAGGTTGCCCAAAGAGGGCGGAAATTTCAGCCAAATACTTCTCACAATGGGAGAGTTATGTTATGAAATGAGATTCACATGATCTCTATTTATACAAAATGTTTAAAACATAGTTTGTCCACTTAGTTAGGGTAAAACATAATATTAGGGTTCAACAACCCTTATCTTACCCCTTTACACAAATAATAATATGTAATTTACACTTTTGCACAATAGAAACCCTAAAACAAGATGATGTCACCCTTTTAGGGCAATGTTTTAGCATATTTAGTAAATCATTGGAGTTGGAGATGGAATGTTTGGCCTCCAAAGGCCTTCTCCTCATGCGCTATAGCCTTTTCCCACAAGTCAACATGCTCTCTCCATCAAATGATTCCAAGTGTCAACGAAAAATAACTCCATCACCACCAACCCTAGCCTCAGGTGACGTCAAACCCCAAAGAGTGATGTTTTTCCCCTACTAGGCAATTCGTTTGGCATGTGAGAGCTAGGAAAGGTCCTTCAAGGTGTCTTTGAGGCCTCCAAAGGCAAGTCATCATAATCTGGAATACGGTCCCTCGGCATCCAACCTGTGGGATTCAAGCCCTATCGAAGCCCAAGCCAGGCTTGTTCCTCTGAAACTGTCCACCAAACAAGGTCCTGCAAAACAAAGGGTATGCCCGTCCAAGGATCTCAAGTCAAAATATCATGGCAAGTGAAAACCACATCTAAGAAAACAAGTTACCCAAACATGTGCATCAAAACTACCTCATCAAATTAAACAAGTGATCAAAGAAGTCTTGTTGGGTAGACCAAAACCCTTAAGTAGGGGATGCTCCCAAGGAGGCCCCTTCAAGATCATGTAGTGGATGATGAGGTGGATAGGGGTCTAGATTTCATATGTCAATGAGTTTCATGACATACAAATGCTCGTATTATCTCATTTATTGGTGCCTTTGTAGGGGGTGTGTTGCACCTTCTTCTTCAATGCAACCTTTTTCCAAGCCCATTTATTGTCATTTATTAATTAATTAATTATCCAAAAATGTGTGTGTTAGCACCAGGAGTTGTTCTTAGATTGCTTTAAGAACAAGCCTAATACCCATTTGAATGTTGGAAAGATAAAATCAAGTTTGGTAGGTGGATCAACAAGGAAGAGCAAGAGAGAGGGCAATAGGCTATCTGCATATCAATAATGTATCGTTGGGCATGAAGGCCTTTTACTCTGTAGATTGAAGGCAATCGAACAACATTCCAGACACAGGCTTACATAATAATGAAAATAATGAGGAGCATAACAAAAGAAGAACAACCATCATACAAAGATCCTCTCTGCAAAAATGGATTAAGAAGTACTTGAACAAATTATATGGATACTAGGCAATCATTGCAAACCATTTATAGCTCAAGAATCTCCTATCCATAAACACATAAACAATCATTAATCCTTAATTATTACAATTTATTCAAGTGAGATGAAAAGAGAAATGAAGATAGAGAATTTAAATAATCTGGTAAAACAACTCTCTTGAATCTTCAATGACAGAAATGATTACAACACAAGACCTCAGGAATACAACCAGGCACACAACGTTTTCTGCTCCTAAAGCCCCTCTTGAGTCTAGAACTGAACCTTTGTTTCATGAATTTTTCAAAATATATACAAATGCTTGTTCCTATCCTCCTGGATTCGAGCTTAACTCCTTTACTAAAACAAGTGTTGCATGTAGCGCAGTCCCTACCGGGTTGGGGAATTGTTAATAGAGGCATGGCTTTCAAATAAGCATCAGTAGTCTCCGGATTTTTTTGAAGTTCATTTTTTACATATTTTATCAATGGATCACAGTGATACTAAGTTTTATGGAAACACATCACCTTCATTGTAGATTCAAAATTGTGGAGTTCACCTTCGCTATAAAGTCAAAGTTGTGGAGTTGACAGGTTGTGATTAAGTCGTGATTAATGGGTGCTTTGTGCCAATATTATCATTAGATCTCTTTTGGTTGCTCCATTATGTCCTGTAACATTTGCCATAAATTTCTTCTTGTACGAGTTATTTGGTTGCAGCTCCAGCTTAATGTTTTCAGTGGGGATTCAGATTTTGCACGAAGATTATTCTAGCAATTCTATTTGCACAAAGATCATTCTAGCAATTCGTTGATTGAAGGAAGCGAATTCACATTCGAAGTATCTTTTGCGAAATATGCCAATGCCAAAGAAAACTTAAGTTGCTTCTTATTGTTGGAATGAAGCCTTTTTCGTGTTCTTTCTCTCATAAGTAAGGGCCTTCGCAGTGCAAGGACATAAACCTAGGATCTGAAACTGAACCTGGGAGGAACATGATCTTTCCTATATGGATACGGAGAGCCATATATATCAACATCACAATTTTTCAACAAAGTACACTTTGGTGTAGGTTCTTCTCGTCGATGCATCTCTGAACTCGATGTCATTAATATAAACTCACGTAGTTTATCTAAAGAAAAAAGTATTCAAATTACTTTGTAGTTGGAAACCAAGTTAGGATGTATGCTATATCTAAACTTTGCAGTACTGAGAACAATAATGAAGGTGCATCTGGAAGCTCAAACAACAACAATATTGCATGCAGTCCATATTCACGTTCACCATCCTATTATGGACACAATCAAAACTCCGATTGTGTTTCAACTATAATTGAAGTCTTTGACTAGATATAAACTTGAAGACATTTCTCAATAGAGGGCAGTTAGCCAACAATGGCTCTACAAACAACTGACATCAACACTTATCGTGGGTAATAGACTGAACAAATTATTGTTATAAACAAGATAGAACTGCTTTTCGATAGGAATTACTTACCGAATTAGGCTTTTCTAATATTGTCACTACGGAGATAGCTTTTAGGCCTTTAATATAGAAGTTATATTACTTTAAAGGAGTACATGAGGTTATTATAACCTTATGTCGATGAGGTTATTATTGTGACAAGTTCATTAGTGAAATACACGAATGGCGGTGGACAAGGTTCGTATACTCCTGGATTGTTTGATCTTTACCCTGGTGCAACTGTTGAAGTTTGATGAACTAATCATCATATTTGTACAAATGCTATCATCATTATAGTAAAGGAGCAGTGATGTTCTCGGATCCTTTGAAGAGTATCAAATGAAGAAACTCTCGGAAATTATGCAAAATACAGTTCAAACGAAGTCTCTCCTCGATCTTGTTGTCAAAGACTTCAAATATAGTTGAAACACAATAAGGATATGCAACCCTAACTAACTAACTAATGTGATTTTCACAGCCCGACAACGCTCGACAAAGATCACTCTTGATGTGTACCCACAGGGCCTGGGCCGACCGCCATAAATCCTCTATGAAAGACTAACAGTCCAGTGTTGACAATGGCCATATTTGGAGGCCAGCTAGGCTGGGTTGACACCTTACTGGAAGACAGGTGTAGGGTTGACCGGTACCTTACCTGGGTTTAGGTATAGGTTAGAGGTCTATGCTTCCTTAGCGGCAAGTTGGGTTGGTTTCCTTATCTCTCCCAATTCCTAGGGTGGGTACTAAATACAATATTGACAGTCAGTTAGGATTTTATTGCAGAGCAGGCCTACAAGAAGACCCACCGTCTTCCTAGATGCTTTCCTTTCCTCTAGTTTCATCATGGTCGCACTTAGCTAGCTATTGACCAGTGGGATGCTGGTGAATTTGCAAGGAGAAAATACATCAAAAGGAGAAAATACATCGAAGAAACCATGATTATTAAAGCCCTTATCTAAGATTCCTCCATCTAGTCTAGTGTGACCTATTGATCCTCTATATTGGGATGCACCTGCAGCTCCTGAAGTAGTTCCAGTCCAATCCATAATCAAACAGTCTCTTCTGCTACTAGGTCCAACCCAACCCATAATCAAACAGTCTCTTCCACTACTAGGTGTGGTTGGTGATATTTTGTATGAGAACCGGGCAGATTTTGCATCCCAGCATGGCATTTCCTCTGTCAAGGAAATGTTACATGCATAGTATCTTGAAGATAACCGCAAGAAATGCCTTCGCCCAGAAGCTTCAGAGATAAGTGGTGGCAGTCTGACATGAGTAACACTAGTAATACATGCAGAGTCCTGGCTAGTTAATTAATTTCAAATTACATGAAAATTCACTTTAATTACACACAAATTAACCTCGATCACTTCAAATACATGCCAATCAGACCCAAATTTGTTAGCTGCCACCTGTCTAACATGTTGCGCTCCGGGTAACGATTGACTGGTGACATAGGCTACGTGTACCTGGCTACTCAGAACTAGACAAAGACAGATTTCCTCCTGGCACCGGGTCACCTGCTTATGGCTATGGCCTTGGATCTTCCTTATCTAATCACATCCACTTTGTTCCCCATCCCCCCATCGCAAGGGCCTATGCTGCCATGGGAACGGTCGCATAACCAACTACAATATCTGAAAAACCAGAAGGTGGTATGCTGAGGCTAAAGCTGGTGAGTAGGTCGCTCCATATGGGTTTGGTTTTGTGCCTTCTATTTGCCCACCCACCTATGGACTGGTCCTGGCAGAAGCTTCATCTGCGAGCAGATTCCATATTTCCATTTCATTTGTTGTCATCTTTCCATCCACAATGCAAGAGCGGACTGGGTATAGCTGGATGATACAAATTTTGCTGGAATAGTTGTATGCGGGGAGTACCAGTGTCTGTACCATCTCCATCTTGCCTGCTTCTTAGCGATCAAAGCCACAAATGGAAAGTTGTTCAAATCACGGACCTCATCGGCCTTGACTTAATAATGACCATGCGCTCCGCTCCTTTCCTACGTAGCGACTTTGGTTGCTTCCTGAGCATCTCGGTTATCCATGAATGTTTGGTTTCTGTATTTTTGTAATACATTTATATTAAATCAATAAATGATGATGCCAGTTGGTTTTGGTTGTGCATCTTTACATTGCCAATTTCTTTCTATTTTACCAGGGTTTAGTTAAATGTTTTAAGTTTTCAAACATTTCCCCATACCATCATAAATCCCAATTCATTGTCATCCACACATCCAAAGAGAATACAAATTTCCAGAATGTGAGTGCCTTTGAAGTAAAATGTGTTAGAAAAACAGGACCGCAGAGCAATAAAATAAAATAAATGCGGAAACAAAACACAGAAGATACACAATACAAGAGAGACACAGATTTACGTGGTTCACCTAGTGTGGTATACGTCCACCAGAGAAATTGCCAGGTCCTTTCTTTATTATTATCCAACAAAGTGAAGGGATACGACCTACAACAAAACCCGTTGTAACTTCCTCTTCTTTCTCTCACAGTCTCCACTCTCAGAATACAATACTCGCCAACATACATAGCTGCAATACATTTCCCTCATAAAAGAGGGTTGCCTTCTAGGGAAAAAAACCCTAACATAATCTCTATCGTTAGATATGCGACCTTATAATGAATGGTCCAGATTTA
>JZKD02S0808486.1:245610-256019 GCA_000966675.3 Picea glauca | reverse complement strand
GACTGACAAACGCCCCAGGGGTATTTATGAGTTTGATGAATGGTGTGTTCTGTGAGTACTTGGACAAGTTCGTCCAAGTATTCATTGACGATATCTTGATTTACTCTCGGACGACGGAGGATCATGACGAGCACTTGCGCTTGGTACTACGGTTTCTACGAGAGCACAAATTGTATGGAAGTTGTCCAAATGCTATGTTTATCAATTGAAGATTCACTACTTAGGGCATGTCATCTCCGGCGAAGGGATCGTCGTGGATCCAACAAAGGTCGAGGCTATTATGGAATGGCATGTGCTGACGAATGTTCTGGAAGTGCGTAGCTTCATGGGTTTAGCAAGATACTATCGATGGTTCGTCGATGGGTGTTTGGAGATAGCAAATCCAATCACGGATTTGTAGAAGAAAAACAAGAAGTTTGTTTGGACCAAGAAATACATGGAAGCATTTCGGAGGCTCAAGGAGTTGTTGACAACAACACCGATACTAAAGGTCCCTCACATGGACACGGACTTCTTGGTATGCACTGACGCATCCAAGGAAGGCTTAGGTGGGGTCTTGATGCAATATGGATGAGTGATTGCTTACATTTTGAGGAAACTAAGAAGGCATAATGAGAACTATGTGACGCACGATTGGGAGTTGTTAGGCATCGTTTATGCCTTGAAGGTTTGGAGACACTACCTTGTTGGACGAAAATTTGAACTAAAGACTGACCATTGTGGACTACAACACAACTTTACACAAAGCGACCTGAACGTGTGACAACGACATTGGTCATAATTGCTTAGCGAGTACGACTTCGAGATTTCTTACATGAAAGGAATGGTGAACCGAGTGGCAGATGCCTTGAGTCGGAGACCATGCATCTTTTCGGTGTTGGCTCTTCAGATGAATCTACATGAAAAGATTCTAGCCTTACAATGTGACGATGACTGGTACAAAGAGGTCAAGGGTTTTGTCAGACAAAACACAATGATGGTACCATGATTTGAGGGATTTTCATTTGATAGCGATGGTTTATTGAGGTTTAAAAATCGAATCTACGTACCGTCGAATGATGAGTTGAGGATGTTGATCTTGAGCGAGGCTCATAGAGTAGTTTACATGGCTCACCTGGGAGTCACGAAGATGAGGGCAGACCTTGAACCCTTATTCTTATAGAAGGGAATGAAGGAAGACATCGTCAACTATGTTCCCAGATGTCTGAATGTTAGTAGGTAAAGGCTGAACATAGACACCGAACAAGATTACTACAACCACACTCTATTCTGGAATCAAAATGGGAGGTTATTTCGATGGATTTTATTGTTGGATTGACACCCACAACAAGGAGACTTGACTCGATTTTCATAGTAGTAGACACTCTGAGGAAGAGTGCTCACTTTATTCCTATGCGTATGACATATCAGGCACCTGACATAGCTAGAGTTTTCATCAGTGAGATTGTGAGATTGTGAGTTTTCATGTGGATATTTAGTCTTAAAAATATCGTGGGTGGGAATTATTAAAATGTCATAAAATGGTTATAGTTAAATAAGGAATTAAGATTTTTTATTCCTTTGTTCCCTTATATTTGAGTATGTAAGTGGGGTACTAAGGACTTTACATATCTCTCTTGATAGGGTTTAACTTCTAAATTCCTTAAGTGGATTTTTAAGGCAGTCTTTACGTGTGCTTATTTTGTCAATTCATAAAAAGAGATGTAGGGAAGTCATAAAAGGGATGTAAGGAAGGGTGACAGTGTCATGCTTAATCATATTTATTCTATATATGAGTTCTTAATGCACAACATTTTAGCCTTGAAATGTTTTTATATATTATTACATGTTAAGATTAAATCTTTCTAATTCTCTTAAGGGAACCCAAGCTCTAAATATAAAGTATACATAGGAAGAATAATTTGGGTTAATGCTAATGTTGCACTGGTTTTTGTGACCTTCTCTTTGTTGTTAGTTTAAAGTGCCTACACTCATCCTTGGTACTTCCTTGTAGGTGTTATTGACTAGTTAAGTACTGGGTTTCTATGTAAGGATTGTTATATATATATTTAGTGGTTAGCTCCTTCCTGTCAATTATTTGGATTGATGAAGTAATTAAATTGCTAGGGTAACTTTATGGTGTGGGTGTAGTCCTCTTGCCAGTAACTCATCTCCTAGCAAGTTGGTTTCATCTAGAGTCCTCGATACAGATACCTTATGGTTGCACCAAGGTTATTGACACATCTAACACCTCGAAACGACATGATTCCTGATGAGAGTATCATGGCGTGCCCTATGGGATAGCGGTGAGCGAGAACTTGGTCGGAGTCGGTGTGTTCTGTGTGAGTGTTGTCAAGCATTGTCAGTTGGTTTATGGCACATGGGTTGAACACCTTCAAGCGTTGGGTTCACGTGCCTAGAGGTTCTAGTAATTGTTGTCTAGATCATTGCGTCGGGATGGGGATGTTGTCCCTTAGCTGGTAGAAGTGGTTTTGTTTGTGTCCGGAGGGTATTCATTCCTCCTTGTTGTCTACGCATGTTTCACCCCGATGTCGTTATGCATGTGTGTGGAGTCTTAGTTGTTGTTGCATGTTCTACAGGAATGGTGCTCACCGTCAGCTATGTTGTCTATCTATAACAGTCATTGTTCTCCTATTTTTGTCAAAAAAAAAAAATTGCATTGTTGCTTAGCTTGTAGACGTAACGATGGGATCGTTACAATGGATTGGTTGGAAAAGAACAAAGAAGTTCTAGATTGTTATACAAAGACACTTAATTATAAAGACAATATGACACTACTAGAACATCCCAAGGCATACCAAAACCAATATCATTTAGACAAGTCTCAACAATGCAATTCAATAAATTCATAAGAAAGGGTTGCCAATTTTACGCCATCCAAGTAACGAATCTACTAGAAAAAGAAGATAAGCCAAAGTTAAAAGACATTGTTGTCCTACGTGAATTCAGAGACATGTTTGTTGATGAGATACCAGAATTACCTCCTAGAATGGAAATAGACTTCTCCGTAGACTTGCTACCTGGTTCATCCCCTATCTCTAAAGCACCGTACCAAATGAGTTTACCAGAATTGACAGAATTAAAAATACAATTACAGGAATTATTGTACAAAGAGTATATTAGACCGAGTGTATCACCATGGTGGGCATCGGTCCTCTTTGTGAAAAATAAAGATGATACTCTAAGACTTTGTATCGAATATAGACAATTAAATAAAAGGACTATTAAGAACAAGTATCCCTTACCCAAGATAAATGACATATTCGATCAAGTAGGTGGAGCCAAGATCTTTTCAAAATTGGATTTACGATCTGGTTATCATCAAGTTAGGATAAAATATGAGGATATAAGCAAAACATCTTTTCGAACAAGATATGGACACTACAAATTCGTAGTCATACCTTTCGGACTCACTAATGCACCAACCACATTTATGTGCCTGATGAACAGTATTTTCAGTCAATACTTAGACAAATTCGTACTAGTATTTATCGACGATATTATGGTCTATTCTAAAAAAGAGGAAGAACATGAAGAACACTTAAGAATAGTTCTGCAAACATTGAGGAAACACAAACTATATGCCAAATTTGATAAGTGTGACTTTTATCAAAAGAAAATACAATATCTAGGACATGTACTTTTAGCAGAAGGCATTGTCGTCGACCCTGAGAAAATAAAATCCATCATGGAATGGATGGTACCTAAGGAGGTAGAGGATATTCAGTCATTCATGGGAATCACCAGATATTATCGCAAATTTATAGAGGGGGTTTCCATGATAGCCTACCCTATCACATCATTACAAAAGAAAGGGACCAAGTTTAACTGGTCACAAAAGTGTCAAGACAACTTTAACAAGCTGAAGGAATTATTGACAACGACACCCATCTTGAAGGTAGCAGACCTAGATAAAGACTTTACCATCTATGTCGATGCGAGTAAAGAAGGACTAGGTGGTTTCCTAACTCAGGAAGGACACGTGATTTGTTACGAGTCCCGGAAATTAAAATAACATGAACAAAATTATGTCACTCGTGACTTAGAATTAGCAGCAGTAATACATGCCTTAAAAATGTGGTGACACTACATAATGGGCAACAAATTTCTATTATTGATGTGAAATATTTGTTTAGTCAACCAGATCTTAATGCAAGGCAAGCGAGGTGGCTAGCCTTTTTGAGCGAATTCAACTTAGAGGTCAGACATATCAAGGGTAAGGAAAATAAGGTAGCAAATTCTTTAAGTAGAAGAGTCCATGGGTTATTTGAGATAAATATCAATAGGGAAGAAAGTGATCTGGAACAAAGAATAAGGATGGCAGGTATTAACGACAAAAATTACACTAAGATAATGGCAAAATTACAAAACAGTAACACAAACTCAGATAAACCAGATCTGAGTATTGACAAAAATGGGCTATTACATTATAAAAACAGAATTTACATACTAGATTCAACAGAGTTAAAGATAATGGTCTTGAATGAAATGCATAAGAAACCATATTTTGGCCATCCAGGATACCAGAAAATGATAACAACACTTAGAAAACTATTTTATTGACCTAATATGAAGGGCAAAATAGAAAAATACTTGGCTAGGTTCCAAGATTGTCATCAGGTTAAGTTTGAACACCTGCATCCAACCGGCCTATTACAACCATTACTATTGCCAGAATGGAAATGGGAGACCATATCGCTGGACTTTATAATAGGTTTTCCAAAAACACAGAAACATAATGATTTTATTATGGTGGTGATCGATAAACTCAGTAAGTCTGCACACTTTATTCCTGTGAAATCTACTTTTAAATCTATAAACATCACTGAAATATTTATGAAATAAATTTTTAGATTGCACAGTATTCCTAAAATGGTGATCTGAGATAGGGACGTAAAATTTACATCCACTTTTTGGAAAGAATTGTTTGCAGGGATAAATACTAATTTGAATTTCAGCACGAGTTACCATCCACAAATGGATGGGCAGACTGAACAAACAAATCATATCATAGAAGATATTCTCTGCATGTACGTAAGAACAAAACCAAGTAAGTGGGAAGACTACCTATACTTCATAGAATTTGCATATAACAACGAGTACCAAAATTCGGCTAAATTGAGCCCCTTCGAGGTATTGTACAAAAGAAAGTGCATGACACCAATTAGCTGGGATGACCCGGTTGATAGACTCATGGTTGGACCGAAAATGCTCCAAGAAATCAAAGTTACGGTAATAAAGGTGCAACCGAACTTAAATGAGGCACATGATAGACATAAAAGTTATGTGGACCAGAAAAGAAGACACTTGGAATTTCAAGTGGGAGATCATATTTACTTAAAATTCAAAGCCCGAAAGAGTTCACTAAAACTCGAGAACTGTGCCAAGTTGGCAACCAGGTTTTGTGGGCCCTTCAAGATACTAGCTTGAATTGGACCCATAGCATACCAACTTGCACTTCCAGCTAATCTAAGAATTCATAATATATTTCATGTTTCCTTGTTGAAAAAATATGTTCATGACCCTACTCATATGATTGTTTGGAACTTGGTGTAGGTAAAACCAGAAGGTGAGTTCCATGCAGAACCCTTGTGCATTCTAGATCGGAGAGAAATAACACTTCGGAACAGAGTCGTCGCTCAGGTAAAGGTGCAGTGGAAGAACTTTAGTCGTGAGGAGGCCACTTGGGAGTTGGAGGGAGATTTGCGGAAATCTCATACACTCTTGTTCTAAGAAAGGAACGAACACTAAGGAAAGTGTTTTATTGAAGGGGGAAAGGATGTGACATCCCCTAAAATAAAGTATTTTTGAAATTCAAAATTTGTTAGAAAATTGTTCCATTTTTAGTAAATTCGAATTTGGAAAAAAAATTCCATTTATGGCAATTCTGAATTTCGAATTTGTTAAATTGTAATTAATTATTATGACAGTTGGGCAGAGACCTGATTTCACCCAACTAACTATTTGACTATGACAGTTGTATGTAAACAAAATATTGTTTTAATTATTGCAGGAGGACAAATGGAACAACCATGTTAAATTTAGCTGACCATGACTCCATGAGTGGGAAACATGTTGGAACTACTTCTGGGATGATTATTACAAGTGAAAAATTGAGGATTTGTCCATTGGAAGCCCCTGAAAATCAAGGATTTAGAAAGCTACAAAAATTCCCAAGGGAGGGAAAAAGACCTAGGCAAAAATATTGGTTGGATAAGTAGCATATGTGAGGAGGCAGGATGCTGCCTAGTATGATGGGAAAAGGAACTACTATTTTCTTGTTGTTATGAACACTGAATATTGAGTGTGTGGTAAGGAGGGGACTATAGATAGAGGAAACATTGTTGAAGAGGAGATTTCAAGTTCTCCCTTATGGATTCATGGTTAGGCTAGCGGGTGGATTGGGA
The DNA here is from genome assembly GCA_000966675.3 of Picea glauca. Lineage (NCBI taxonomy): Eukaryota > Viridiplantae > Streptophyta > Pinopsida > Pinales > Pinaceae > Picea > Picea glauca. The sequence continues at coordinate 249,612 of JZKD02S0808486.1, read as the reverse complement.
AAGTGATTTGGCTGCCCTTTCCTATGGTTGGGAGGAACATGGTTGTTCGCCTTGTCTTCCAACAAATTGGTTCATATATGTATTCTATTCCTTCTCTATTTAGGATGACTAAAATTTATTTATTGGAATGTATGCCATTTAGATGTGGAATAATATAATGGATGAATTATGTTCACCCTTCGAGAGTATAAAACTAATTGATTTTCACCAAATATAGTTCTGCGTATTTTGTTGGCTTGAATACATAATGAATAATGTAGTCGTCCTTCTATGTATGAAAGAGTACATATGGCAATTTCTGGAACTTATTCTATGGACTAAATTATTGATGAACATATGTATGTACTTATGCCAGAACTAGCATGGAGCACTAATTATCCCTTATATAAATACATGAAGATATTTCACACACACACACACACATATAAATATGTCTATTTGCATAGTCAGCAATCGGTGTAGACAATATAGAAGAGAATTTAGATGCAATGTTGAAACATAAATTATATATGTATGTACAGATCTGTTCCATACTTTGTAAGTAAAGAATCATTTCAGGAGGCTTTCCATTGCAATAATAGGAGAATTTACGAAATGAAAACAATTTCATTTTACATGTCCTTTCCTTCCTAACAAATGCTATTGTGGGTCGTCTAAAAAGGCACTGTAACACTATAAAGCACTTTACAACTTTCCATAGTTGTAGGCGAGAGGACCTGACCGTTACCAAAATACCCACAGAATAACCAAGAATGACCAACACATATATATGTGATTACATATGCATAAATAAAAATAGTCCAGATATAATTAACAGAGTTAGGGACTTTCAATCTACTTGATATACTAATAGACTCGGGCCTGTATAATTACCCAATGCGTGGATCCAGGCAATCCCTTTATGACCGAAGATAATATAACTTCATATAGTTCGTACATACAGAAGTAAGGGGAAATTTGAAATGAAATAAGTGATTCCTCTAATTATTACAATCTTAGACTGAAATGTACAACTGTAAATGTAAAGGGTTACACTTCTAGTACTTTTATTTTTGTCGAGGGCCTACGATGATAAAAATTCAAGGTAGAGTTATAGGAACAAAAGAATAAACATCATGCTATTCATAGTGACAATTAATTCCAATATAAAAATAGAATTTAAATGGTATTTTCCATTCCAAAATGTCGATTTAGGGGCTATTAAAGAAATCTGACTAAGCCTCTCGGTTGGACCCTTAGTTTTGTAGTCAACTCTCATATTGGACCATGAAAACAATTTCTTTACAGAGATAATCAACAGTAGAAAATGAACAATCTCTACCATAGAGGGTTAAACCTTTCTTCTACCCTGAACGCCGAGATTTCTTGTAAAGGGCAGAACGAAACATGAATACCTCTTACACGGGTGACAGGATTTGTCCTTCATAACTTCGTGTGATTTAAAATCCTGTACATTGCAAAAAATGAAACATTATAATATTGATAACAAGATTTAAGTTAGTAATAAAAAAGAATAGCCGAAGTAATTACTTATTTGTAGTTGGAGGAGTTCGACATCCTTCACTGTTGCAACGAACCGCATGCCTTCCAGACCAAGAAGGGGGAAGGGGCCCAAAATATTCATGGTGGGTACCCTCACAAAAATCAAAGAGTCCCACCATTAGCATTAAGGACCAGTAAATAACCAAAGGAAATTTTCACAATGACTGATTATTCGAATGCTGAATATAGATATATATAGGTCACACGACAAGCATAAACCAACATTTAATTCAAATATCAAATGTAAAGATGGGATGTTTTGGGCCTTTAAGCAATAACAATAAATCTATCTCGCACCCATGTGAATTTGTTAACTAAGGGAGGGGATGCGGAGGCAGTACAGTGTCAAGAGTCCCATTCGTGCATGCTCTTTTGAAAATACGTTCATATTCATAATAAAATGGGCGTGAACAGAATAAACACAATCATCCTTAGGATATATTCTTGCAGGGTATAAGTCTTGTGATAAGGATCTGCCCGACTATTAATTACATGGGCGACTTTCAAACAAGAGAAATTATAGTCGTGTGTCTTTCATTGAATAGTTTGGGTAAACAGAGGACTCGAGAATAAAATTTCCTAACAGACACCCAACCAGGATAGGAAATGGCATTCCAGGCTTTCCACGAGATTCACATATAAGTATAGCAAATTAAGAACATATGAAACCCTAACCTAATAAAATTTTGGAGTCATGATTTCGGCGAGGCAAGGTGTGTACTAAGACAGAGAGAAACCCAATACTCGAACTAGTGAATACAAAAGGTGACTAACAGAACAACCTATGAACGAATTTCTACCTACGCGAACTATGGGAATGAAATAGAAGGAACATTAAGTCGAAAGGGCCTTACAGAGTGTTTAAAAAAGAGTTACAACAAAGGAAACAATCACTTACCGATAGGAGGAGAATTTCTGGGAGGTGCTGCTTGTTTCCGTGCTCATCATTCTGAGAGAGGTCTAGAAACAAAATGGGAAATGCAGGGCCAAAGGTAGAACAAACTAGCTCCAAAATGAAAATAAACAACCATTGTTACCCTAAAAAACGAACCCCGCGTGTATTGAATACGATGAGTACAACAGAGAACGCACCATGTGATAAGAGTGACTTGGCGTGTTTTGATTTGATGAGGGTACATGATCAGCCCTTGTTTCCCACCCACCTTCTTTAATGGTCGGTCTGATATTAACTCTCGACTGTCAAACCTCCTGACATCCTTAATTCTTTTTACGAGGACAAAGTTGACCTCCTCAAAACCTACGTTCAAAAACATTAACCCTTCGTTACTACTAGTCCGGTTGGTACTGGTAGTTAGACTTCGCTTAAAACAGGTAAAGTATAACCAACTGTCGGCCTAGAGAGTGTGCCTAACTAGAAAAATACTTAGACTATGTTGAAAAGGAAAGACTCTTAGTCAACCAGAAGTTACCAAGGGGACCATCAAAATCTTAGTTACTTTTGGGAAGCCAAATAGCTGAACATAACAACGAAGCAAATAAATTCGTCAATCTTGATTATGTGTATAATGCATTATAGGTGGTCTTGGAGTTATAGACTTGCACACATTTGTTTTACAGGAAAGGCTAGGACCCTAAGTCTTAGGCCTATATGTTACTTCCACTTTATTCCAAGTATAACTTATAATTCCTTGTTAAAGTTAGTATAACTTGTATTTCCTTGTAAAATTTAGTATGACTTAAATGAAAGATGAGAAGAGAATATCGGATGATCGATCTGTGATGTTAAGAAAGGGAAAGTGAATACAGTAGGTATCAAAATTTAACAAGTAGGAAAAAGGAGATTTCTCTTATTACGAGTTTGGTTTACAGATTTAGAGCCTAATACCCCTTAGAAGATTTTTTTTTTAATTATGAAACTAAGGTCTATTACACATAAGAAATATTAATTTTGGAGAAGGAATGAGGAAAATATGTCCCCAAACTAATAGTGAATTCAAGGGCATGGGGATAAGAGGATCATGTTAACAAGTTTATACAAAAATTCTAATAAAATTTTCCACCATTGCAATTTGAGTGGTCATTGGGAAGACAATTGTTGATGAATTCATCCATAGATTCACCCTATAAGCCACAGAATCAAGAGAGTAGTGTGGAGAGTGATGATTGAAGAAGATTAAGAGTTTCCCGCATCTCTAGTCGAAGGAGTAGAAGTTATCCAAGGAGTTATCACAACATAGGAAATCAATGACACCGACAAGATATACAGTAGGTTAATACTAATGGAAACCATAATCCAATTTTCGTTTTCAATATTGCATGAGAAGAACCCATTCTTAAAGTTGTGATGGATATTGGTGCACAAAAGTCAATGAACTTGGAGGGGAATTTTGAAAAATCCATAACAAGTTCCAAAGAAAATAGAATATTGGATGATGAATTATGATTGCATAAAAAGCTTGTTATCCAAATGTTATTGTTGCAAAGACAAAGTGCTTGTAA
>JZKD02S0808486.1:231590-243028 GCA_000966675.3 Picea glauca | reverse complement strand
ATGTAAGAATACCTAATCGAATCTTCTGCTTCTAGAAATATCTTCCACTAGAAGGTTCTTTAGAATATAAAATTAGTATAAATAAGAGTAGGAGGCAAGATAAGTTTTTGTCTTGAGAATTATTGTAATAGAGATTTTCTCTTCTAGAGGTCTCCCCCTCGAAGAGGCAAGTGAACATTGTTTCCAATTAACAAAGGTATTATTTTGGTGTTTTGGTTTCATATATTGTGTTGTTCCATTGTTATTCTTTGTAGCATTTATGTTTTTTTGCTATTATAATAGATCTAGTACCTAACAAGTGGTATCAAAGTGCTTTCCTTGGCAGAAATTGTGGGTTGTTTTTTTCAGGGTAGAGACATGTTACATCATCCTAAAACTACACAGATCTGTCATTCAACCCATAAATTTACGGTCGGTGAAGCATACACGCAAGAAATACAAGTGGTTTTTAAGTGCACATTGTTGGCCACCCTTGTAACCTTTATTGGTACCTCTTTGAGTGGTAGTACATCTGACAACACCTATATATGGATTGGCCTAGATATCCTGAAGTGATCCATATATAAAATGATCGGTCGCCTCACTGCTATAGTGCCACCAAGAACAACACTAAGGAAGATACTATCTAGTACTTGGGTAGTCAGGTAGTACAAATAAGGGTATGGTCTAGCCTCCTTTGTTGGTACCCTGAGATATTGGGTCAAGTACTATTGTTGGACCCTACACATATATCAGAGAGCTATAACACATGTAAAACCCTTGGTTGTAGAAGACATAAACACTCTCACCCTTGGGACAAAAATAGAAATAAAACACACAAGATCTATTGATGTTCAACCTTACCTCATTCATTCTAGTTGAGAAATTACTACACATTTTTTCCTGTTAAGAATTTGGGCCTTTCGACACTACAATATTATTCATATCGGAGTATAGCTTGAGAGTAAAAAAATAAAAAAATAAAAATTTTGGGGCCTTCATGTACCCTTGTTTGATACCTATCCCATCAGATTCCTCTTTTCATCCTGATTGCAGTGATACCTATCATTTTTTAGACATTTTTTCCTGTGGTCCTGACCCCCTCTTGGCCCCCTTATTCGGGAATTATATCATTGTATTCCCCTTTTCACCCTGATCATCATGGTACCTATCACTTATACGTCCTTCTTTTCTATGGTCCCACCCAGCCATTTCCCCTTACAGGAACCCTTCATATCCAAATGGCCACCACTCGCAACCAAGACCTACAAGCTTCCATCACTCAGACCAATGAGTCCCTCTAGAAAGTGACTTTTGATATTGCTTCCACCAATTCCCACATTGCAAAATTTGAGGCCCAAGTCCAATAAAAATTTGACTCCATGGATTCCAAACTCATGTGCGAAATTTCCACCCTCTAATATGTTGTCAACTAGTTGTTGAACTTCCCCTAGGGCCCGTCCTCCTCAGAAAAACCATCCCAATTAGATGGTGTTATTTTCTCCCATTCTATGATATTTTAATCCAACTCCTTTCATCGTGACCCCCGTCTTCCCTAAGTTGAAGTCAATAAATTTGATGGCTTCGACCCCATGTGTTGGGTCACTCAAATGGAGAATTATTTCTCTCTGCGTGAACTTATCGATGAGTTGGAATTTTTTTTTTATGTTGTTCTCTATATGGATCCTGAATGATAGCAATGGTGTTAATTGCATTAAAATGAAAACCAATGATATATTGCATGGATCCAATTTGTTGTAGAGCTCTATGAATGATTTGACACTAACACCCACTATTTATGTAGTTTTACCAAGTTGAAACAGTTAGGCATAATGGAAGAATTTATAACTTCCTTTGATCATTTGGACTTCACAACGGAGGGCATGGAAGATTTCTTCATTCGAGAATTCTTTATAAGTGGCCTAAAGGATGAAATATGAGCCTAGGTCCTCATGTCTCACCCTCACACTTGGTTGGAAGCTACTAAACATGCCAAATAATCCCAACAAGTTGTTTTTTCCCAAAAAAAAAAACCATGTTTTCTTCCTCACCCTTGAATCAGAAATCCTGCCCCTCCTGCCACTCCCCTCAATGTCCATAAATAAACTTGGGACGAAATGGATAAGCACCAAATAAAAGGTATTTTCTATAATTGTGATGGAAAATATTTTCCCAAGAAAAAGTGTAACAAACAAAAAAAAATTATGCCCACTTTAGAGGATGTTGAAGAAGAAGAAGTTATAGTTCCCCCTCTTGAGAAGATACCCCTTATCGTTGCTACTATGGGGCCCACTGACCCATCCAAAGTTGACCCACTGATTTCATTGCATGCCCTCACTGCCTTCTCTGCTCCAAAAACCCTCAAGATCATTGCCTATATTAAGCATAGGAAAGTCATCATCCTTGTTGACATTGGAAGCACCCATAATTGTATTCACTATTGAATTTCCTAGGAAACCAATTGTTATATTTGTGCCATCAACAATTTTCATATCATGATAGCCAATGGCAGGTCCATGAAATGTGGTGTGCGTTTTGAAAATGTACGTCTTCAAATTGGAAACTACCACCTGAAATGTCATATGTTTGTCATCGACATGAGTGGTTGAGACATTATGCTAGGTGTTGAATGGTTGCACACTATAGGCCCCATTCTCATGGATTTTAAGGCATTAACCATGCAATTCCACCAAGATGGACAAAAATATCAATTCCAAGGACTCACATTAGGTTCTTTTGAGATCATCAATTCCCACAAATGGAAAATATTCTCAAGAAAGGTCATTCAAGTATTATTTCCAAACTCCATTCCATTCAAGCAGTTGAGACACCCTATGTGCATCCTAACCTCCAATCTATCATCTCCAAACATCAATTTTTTTTTTCCACTCCTCTGAGACTTCCCCCTTCTTGTGGTGTTCATGATCATTCCATTCCCCTTTTTCTTGATATTCTTCCTCCCAATGTTCACCCTGGTCATCATTTTTTCCCAAAAGAATGAAATTTAGAAAATTGTGCAATCGTTTCTCCAAGAGGGCGTTATCCTCCCTAGTACCAACCCCTATTCTTATCTCGTGGTCATGATACTCAATAAACAAGGTACTTGGCACATGTGTCCTAACTTCCATCATTGATGATCTCTTGGATGAATTGAGTGGTTCTCAGTACTTTACTACCAGATATGTATTAAATATGCATACATTCTCAAGACTACCTTCATAACTCATGAGGGTCATTGTGAGTTCTTGATCATTCCCTTTGGCTATGCAATTTATCCTCCACCTTCCAATGTCTCATGAATCATGTATTTCGTCCTTTTATCTATCATTTTCTCTTATATTTCCTTGATGATATTCTCATCTATAGTAAAATTTGGACATCCCGTCTCACTCATGCAGATCAATTTCTCCATCTACTCTCTCAGCACCAAATTTTCCTCAAACAATCTAAACATGCCTTTGGAGCCTCAAAAGTGGAGTACCTTGGTCACATTATGGGAAAGGATAGTGTATGGGTGGATCCTAAGAAAAATGAAGCTATCCAAGATTTCCCTCACCCTAAAACTCTTAAGAAATTGTGTGGATTTCTGGGTTTAACGGGTTATTATCACAAGTTTGTTAAGAATTATGGAAAATTGTAGCACATGTCACTACTCTCCTTGAAAATAATTCCTTCACTTGGACTCCAGCAGCTGACCAATCCTTTTAGGTCTTGAAAGAATCTATGTGCATGACTCTGGTCCTATCCCTTCCCGACTTCACCAATACTTTTGTCTTGGAATGTGATGCTTCTGGAAAAGGAATTGGGGTAGTCCTCATGCAAGATGGTCATCCTTTGGCCTTCACCAACAAACAACTTCTAGACAGACATTTGGGCCAATCCATCTATTAAAAGGAAATGCTTTCCATTTTTCATGTTGTGTACCTCTCATGTTCTTGTCTATTGGGGAAACACTTCCAGATTAAAAATGATCACGAGAGCCTCAAATATTTTTTTGAACAAAGAATTTCATCCCTGGAGCAACAAAAATGGGTCACCAAGCTATTTGGATATGATTATGAGATCATTTATAGGAAGGGGAAAGAAAATGTGGTCATTGATTCTGTTTCTCGAAAATATGAAGAAGAAGGGTCCCTCTTTTCCCTCTCCTTCATTGTACCCAATTTTCTCCAAACTTCTTGGAAAGAATGGTTGCAAGAACCAAAAAATCTCTCTCTTGATTCAACAATTACAAGAAAATTCTCCATCCTCTCCATGGTACTCTTGGAAAAATAATGAGCTTCACTAAAAAGGCCATCTATATTTAATAAAATAGTCACAACTTAAATCTATGATGATTTCTAAGCTTCATGCTTCACCCACTGTCGGGCATTCAAGGTTTACCAAAACCTATGAAAGGGTCAATTTTTTTTTTCGCTAGGATGGTATGAAACAGGATGTCCACACCTTTGTGTATGAATGTGATGTTTTTCAATGCAATAAGGTAGAAATAGTCAAATCCCTCGGAACACTCCAAACACTTCCATATTCCCCCTTCTATTTGGTGGGATATTTCTATGGATTCCATTGTCTACCTACCTAAATCTGACATAAAGATAGTCATCATGGTGGTAGTTGATCATCTTTCAAAGTATGCTCATTTATGTTCTCTACAACATTCCTTCACCGCATCCATAGTGGCCTAAGTTTTCATGGATAATATCTTCAAACTTCATGGCATGCCACATTCTATTGTCTCGGATAGGGATCCCACATTAACCAACAATTGTTGGCAAGAATTTTTTAAGCTACATGGCACCCAATTACATCTCAGCACCACCTATCATCTCCATACCAATGCCCAAACTGAAATTTTCAGCAAGTGTTTGGAAACATATTTAAGGTGTTTTACATCTGACCGCTAGCATCAATGGGCTCAGTGGTTACCACTAGTTGAATGGTGGTAAAACACATATTACCATACAACCACTCACATGAATCCTCGATCCAGATTTATGAGTGGAACGAAAGGAATAAAAAAATGAATACAACAACACAAAGATACAAATAACAACAACAGATATCCAGTGAACAATAACTTCTATTGAATAAATAAAATAAGTTGAAACTATTAAACTGTAGAATTGGAAACAACTTGCTCGAATGGGTAGCTATCCTTGAGAATATATGTGGCTTATAAGCACATATGTTTGAGAATAATGATTACAATGAGGCTCTAGAGGCAATTTTAACATTACTCAAGAATGCAAAAACCCTAGACATCCAAAAACCTAACCCTAAGAGATGAAACACCAAAAGTTATGTGGGCCCTAATGGGTAAGTTGGTACCTCAACTTCCCCGGGTCGTAACGTTTTCATATGACCTCCATTTTAGGCATGTGATAGCCCATTGGAAAGTTATTTTCGCGAACTAGACATTATGGCATCAAAATCTGACATTGTCTAGAGTTTGACTATGGAAAGAAAAAAAAAACAATGTTTAGGACCTCAAAATGACCTTGGAAGTACAAAAAGATGTGTTGACATGAAAAATTCAAAAATAAGCTAGTCCGATTAGGTGGATGACCACTAATATCCACCTGGAAGTTGTGTAGGGATTTAGAGAACCCCAAAAGTGTAGAAACCACAATTAAAAAGAATTACAGAAGGACGTTTTGAACTAAAAACTGTCAAGAGGAGCCAGTTGGAATAGGTGGGTTTCCACCAATATACACCTAGGTTAGTCCTATCCCCTTAGGAAGCAATGGTTTCCATTGCATTGAGTGCCCCCATCAGGTGAGGAAACTTCTACATATTTTTTCCCTGGGTGAACCACTTGCCTTGGTGTAGGAATTTCGTTTCCTTGACAACCCGATAAAGATGGATGCTTTGTTAGAAAGTGCCCTTGACCTGTGTGTCCACTATATGATCAATTGATTCTTGTTCCATGTAGTTAGGGTTGAGCTCTGTTGGTTTCAACTATTCTGCAATCTCACAAGTGTCCAATAATGGTGTAAAATATGGTCGAAGGAGGCCCACATTGAACAATGGGTGAAAGCTAAGGAAGGGTGGAGTGTTGAGCTCAAAATCATTGCTACACACAGCCTTGGTGATAGTTTAAGGCCCATAGTGAAGTGGGTGGATCTTCTTATGGGGCCCTGTAAGGTGCTCTTTCTGCAAATGTAACCAGACCTTGTTTCCCACCTGAAAATGGTGTGGTACCCATTGTTGATCATGGGGATACTTGTAATTAGCATTGGATTTATGAAAAATTTCATGGACCTATTGGCAGATGTGTTGAATCTGCTAATGAATCTCGTGGCTTTGTCGAACTCAGACTAACCATGGGAAGATTCTACATGTGTGTTTGCAAGAGGTATTGCAACATCAATGGAACCCAAGGGTTGGAATCCCAACCCCACCTGAAATGGGCTATGGTCAGTAGAGCTATGGAGAGCCCTGTTGTAGTTGTGTTGAACATAGGGAAGAACCTCATCCCATGTATGCAGATTCTTAGAGTTGTACATGCGCAGGATGTGCACAATCATCCAATTGACGACCTCTGTCTAGCCATCGGTTTGGGGGTGGAAAGAAGTGGATTTAGTGAGCTTGGTGTCCAATAATGACCAGAGACTCAAACAAAATACGTTGAGGAACATGTTGTCCCAATTTGATGTGATGGTCTGTGGTATCCCAAAATGGACCCACACCTGTTCGAAGAAGATCTTGGAGGTATGTTCCGCTTTGATTCTCTTCTTACAGGCTATGATAATGACCATCTTTGAAAACAGATAAACCACCACAAATACACAATCATTACCATGCTTAGTGGATGGAAGGCCAGACATGTAATCCATCATGATGGATTCCCAAGGCCTCTCATGAGTAGGAAGAGGGGTGTATAAGCCTTGATTATTCATGGATGCCTTGGCAATGGCACATGCAGTGCAATATATGATATAATTGTTGATGTCTTGTCAAATTTTTGGCCAATAAAAATGTTTATGTATAACGACCATAGTTTTCTCCATTCCAAATTGTCCTGCCATCCGACTATAGTGAGCCTCCTAAATCAAATTTTCACAATCTCTTGTGGGAACATAGAGGTGGCCCAGATGGAATAATAATCCATCCTGGATGTGAAATTTGTGGCATTCTCTCCTATACCCAAGAGCTTATAGGTGATAGTGAAGTTAGGGTCATGTTGATAAGGTTGGGGCCACTCATATGCCTCATGCCCACAGGAATGGAGCACTTTGGTGTGTGCAACAATGGTAGGGAGACTGAGGAAGTCAACGACACGATTTGTGCTCCATGTTTATACTTGATGTTGATATGGAAATGCTGAAGATATGTAGACCACTTTTGATGGAGGCCATTATGCAACTTCCCTTATGTCTATATGAATTGTATATTCTTGGGATACATGTGGATGATTGTCTCCTTTCCCAGAATGTAATGTTTCCATTGACGATAAGATTACACAATGAAATACATTTCTTTGTCATAGGTGGGGTATTTTCAGACATTATCTAAGAGTGTCTCACTATGGTATGCTACTAGATGACCATGCTGAGTGAGAAAAATGCCTATAGCATAGTTGGAGGCATTAGTCCCAATCTTGAATGTCTGTTGTAGATCATGTAAGGATAGTTCTGGAGCTAAACACAAGAAATGCTTCAGATCATCAAATGCTTGTTGTTGTGCTTTCCCCCACGTGGAATTTTCCTTTCCACCACCCTTGGTTACATGGTTGAGGGCCCATTCAATATGGAAGAATCCCAACATGAACCTTTGGTAGAAGTTGGCAAGTCCCAAGAAGATTCCAAACTCATGTGCGAAATTTCCACCCTCTAATATGGAGAGATATCATGGAACAAACATAGACCAACATTCGACCTGAATTCATTGACTACCAATATGGATTGTCTCCAAGCATGATATAAATAGAAAGGAATTCTTATTGCATAGTTTAGATATGGATATTTCTCAAAGATAAGAGTTAGTAAGAAAAATTTTGTATTGCAGGAACAAGTGTGCCAAAAACCATAACCAAAACTATAGCTAGAACTAGATCTAGTGACGAGACCCACAAGTGAAAAATCAAGATAGAGTCATATTTGTAGCTAGGAGACAAGGTTAGATCCCTATTCTAGAGAAGTAGATAGAAGTCACATTGATGAATGACTGATCCATATTGGTTCTATAATAGTTTGGATAACAATGAGCCTCTCAATTGGGAGGTATGATTGAAAATCGATTCGAACACAAAGAAATGGTCATAAGCCTTAGTATCCAAGAAAATGTAGCAATTAAGGTTAGTAACTATGTAAAATACAATGCAAAGTAAAGTGGAATAAGACAAAAGGAGAAGAAAACAATGAATTAATTGATATAAAAAAATAGAATAAGAGAGTATAGGAGAGACAAGAATGGGCTCTAAATGGTTAGTCCCTTGGCCTTCCCATTACCATAACTCTCCTATATCCTCTTGTAACTAGACTCTCATAGGGGATTATTTTGTTGACAAAGAGAGGTGAATGGACAAGAGGCATGAATTGGATTGTAAATAGAGATAGTTGAAATAGACTGTTAGGGACCTAACCTTGCTAACACCTCATGTAGGTAGAATAATATATTTTCCATGTAATAAAGGCCCACATTAGTTCATAAGGCCTATTTAATAAATGTGAACAAGTCAATGTAAGAATACCTAATCGAATCTTTTGCTTCTAGAAATATCTTCCACTAGAAGGTTCTTTAGAATATAAAATTAGTATAAATAAGAGTAGGAGGCAAGACAAGTTTTTGTCTTGAGAATTATTGTAATGGAGATTTTCTCTTCTAGAGGTTTCCCCCTCGAAGAGGCAAGTGAACATTGTTTCCAATTAATAAAGGTATTATTTTGGTGTTTTGGTTTCATATATTGTGTTGTTCCATTGTTATTCTTTGTAGCATTTATGTTTTTCTGCTATTATAATAGATCTAGTACCTAACAAGTGGTATCAAAGTGATTTCCTTGGCAGAAATTGTGGGTTGTTTTTTTCAGGGTAGAGACATGTTATATCATCCTAAAACTACACAGATCTGTCATTCAACCCATAAATTTATGGTTGGTGAAGCATACACGCAAGAAATACAAGTGGTTTTTAAGTGCACATTGTTGGCCACCCTTGTAACCCTTATTGGAACCTCTTTGAGTGGTAGTGCATCTGACAACACCTATATATGGATTGGCCTAGATATCCTGAAGCGCTCCATATATAAAATGATCGTTCGCCTCACTTCTATAGTGCCACCAAGAACAACACTAAGGAAGATACTATCTAGTACTTGGGTAGTCAGGTAGTACAAATAAGGGTATGGTCTAGCCTCCTTTGTTGGTACCCTGAGATATTGGGTCAAGTACTATTGTTGGACCCTACACATATATCAGAGAGCTATAACACATGTAAAACCCTTGGTTGTAGAAGCCATAAACACTCTCACCCTTGGGACGAAAAAAAAAATAAAACACACAAGATCTATTGACGTTCAACCTTACCTCCTTCATTCTAGTTGAGAAATTACTACACATTTTTTCCTGTTAAGAATTTGGGCCTTTCGACACTACAATATTATTCATATCGGAGTATATCTCGAGAGTAAACAAATAAAAAAATAAAAATTTTGGGGCCTTCATGTACCCTTGTTTGATACCTATCCCATCAGATTCCTCTTTTCATCTTGATTGTAGTGATACCTATCATTTTTTAGACATTTTTTCCTGTGGTCCTGAACCCCTCTTGGCCCCCTTATTCGGGACTTATATCATTGTATTCCCCTTTTCACCCTGATCATCATGGTACCTATCACTTATACGTCCTCATTTTCTATGGTCCCACCCAACCATTTCCCCTTACAGGAACCCTTCATATCCAAATGGCCACCACTCGCAACCAAGACCTACAAGCTTCTATCACTCAGACCAATGAGTCCCTCTAGAAAGTGACTTATGATATTGCTTCCACCAATTCCCACATTGAAAAATTTGAGTCCCAAGTCCAATAAAAATTTGACTCCATGGATTCCAAACTCATGTGCGAAATTTCCACCCTCTAATATGTTGTCAACCAGTTGTTGAACTTCCCCTAGGGCCCGTCCTCCTCAGAACAACCATCCCAATTAGATGGTGTTATTTTCTCCCATTCTATGATATTTTAATCCAACTCCTTTCATCGTGACCCCCGTCTTCTCTAAGTTGAAGTCAATAAATTTGATGGCTTCGACCCCATGTGTTGGGTCACTCAAATGGAGAATTATTTCTCTCTGCATGAACTTACCGATGAGTTGGAAATTATTTTTTATGTTGTTCTCTATATGGATCCTGAATGATAACAATGGTGTTAATTGCATTAAAATGAAAACCAATGATATATTGCATGGATCCAGATTTTTGTAGAGCTCTATGAATGATTTGACACTAACACCCACTATTTATGTAGTTTTACCAAGTTGAAACAGTTAGGCATAATGGAAGACTTTATAACTTCCTTTGATCATTTGGACTTCACAATGGAGGGCATGGAAGATTTCTTCATTCGAGAATTCTTTATAAGTGGCCTAAAGGATGAAATATGAGCCTAGGTCCTCATGTCTCACCCTCACACTTGGTTGGAAGCTACTAAACATGCCAAATAATCCCAACAAGTTGTTTTTTCCCAAAATAAAAAACCATGTTTTCTTCCTCACCCTTGAATCAGAAATCCTGCCCCTTCTACCACTCCCCTCAATGTCCATAAATAAACTTGGGACGAAATGGCTAAGCACCAAATAAAAGGTATTTTCTATAATTGTGATGGAAAATATTTTCCCAAGAAAAAGTGTAACAAACAAAAAAAAATTATGGCCATTTTAGAGGATGTTGAAGAAGAAGAAGTTATAGTTTCCCCTCTTGAAGAGATACTCCTTATCGCTGCTACTATGGGGCCCACTGACCCATCCAAAGTTGACCCACTGATTTCATTGCATGCCCTCATTGCCTTCTGTGTTCCAAAAACCCTCAAGATCATTGCCTATATTAAGCATAGGAAAGTCATCATCCTTGTTGACATTGGAAGCACCCATAATTGTATTCACTATTGAATTTCCTAGGAAACCAATTGTTATATTTGTGCCATCAACAATTTTCATATCATGATAGCCAATGGCAGGTCCATGAAATGTGGTGTGCGTTTTGAAAATGTACGTCTTCAAATTGGAAACTACCACCTGAAATGTCATATGTTTGTCATCGACATGAGTGGTTGAGACATTATGCTAGGTGTTGAATGGTTGCACACTATAGGCCCCATTCTCATGGATTTTAAGGCATTAACCATGCAATTCCACCAAGATGGACAAAAATATCAATTCCAAGGACTCACATTAGGTTCTTTTGAGATCATCAATTCCCACAAATGGAAAATATTCTCAAGAAAGGTCATTCAAGTATTATTTCC
>JZKD02S0808486.1:195257-212254 GCA_000966675.3 Picea glauca | reverse complement strand
AGGGTGTTACATGTATCATTCTTTTTAATGGGAAATATCACCTTGTATACGATATAGGAGGTTTCAAACCCTAGATAGAGGGTTGTGTTACATATTTTGAGGGAGGCCTAGATTCAAGAGAAGTTATCTTTTGACATAGTGTCCTAAATTATTCTAGATAAATGTCATTAGATTCAAAATAACCACAGTATTTCAAAAATCTGGTCATAATAGAAAATGAAGAAAAATGGCATAGTTATGGTTCTTTTAAAATCCACCGCGGGAAAATTTCTAACGCATGCTTGATCACTTATTGGAGGAATACTCCACATAATTTTCTTGAGTGTTTGGTTTATTTAGGGATTTCATTGTTGATATGCATCCATGGTGAAGAGGCCCTTGTTTTTTGAGGCCACATGGCCTATGTTTTTCTACATCTACTGGGATGCATCCACTCTTAAGGGGTTTACTTATGATATATGGGGATTTTTTCACCTTGGAGACCAATACGTCCAACTTGGAAGAGACCTATGAGGGTTTACCTACATGATTTAAGGATATTGGTTGAGGATATGCCTACTTAAAGTAATTTGGAGGCTATATGTTGGAAATTTGACACACCTTCTTCCCTTATTGATGGAGGCATCCCTATTTCGTAGGGCTATTTCACTTGCATTATTGTAGATGTGGATTGACCACCTCTCTTTTTTTTATGTATTTTTACTATATATTTGGAGGAAATCATATTTTACTCCTCCATAGGCTAGATCTAAGGATCTGACATGAGATAATTATATTATTGTATGGTAAGTTGAGAAACACTCTATAAAAATAGTCACCCTTCCTCATTATCGCGTATGGTTGGATTTTTGGAGCTTCCACTCCTTGGATCTTAATTAAGATATCATTATTGGAGCATATAGTTGTACAAAGGTTCCTTTATTTATGGATTATTGTTTTCAATTTTTGACGATTCAGTATCTTGGTTATTATTTGTTGCATAATGATTGATGGTGAAATGTTTAAGTCTTCTACAAGATAAATAGATCAATCCATTGAAGGGTAAAATCTACCTCTTGGGAGGAATACATTATACGATAATTATCTACTTGTTCCTTTGTTGATTTTGTAATTATTTGGTTCCTTGTTTTTTATATCCATATGGGAACCCTAACAATAAGCATTAAGTTTATCAAGCCATAGTTGATCTTATTGGTGAAGGTTTTTCCCTTTAGGAACCCTTCTTTTTGGGCCTTGATATCCATTGTTAATCTTGATTGGATAATGGATTAATATTCCTCTTTGGTTGTAATATCTTACCTTAATCCTTAAAAGAAATAAACTAATTATTCATAAGGTTTATTCTTGACCTCATAATCCATTTGATTCACCTTGACTCCATTTCCCTTATTGGATTTGGAATTAATCTCTACTTCTTTCCATCACCTTTTTTAAAACCCCCAAAACCCCAAAAATCTATTTTACTAAGGGTACTCTCACTTCATCTTGTGCCTCATTTTTTATCCTTAGTATCTTACTAGGTATACCCTCCTTGAGCTATATTAGATCCATCCTAAAGTGAAGAGGATAGGTTTCTAAGGTGATGATGAAAACTATCCTAATAGTTTCTCCTTGACTTGTACCTTGTGTATTAGGTATTTTACAATTAATTAAAATTGATTAGTAACACATCCTCAATATGTTAATGCATCCACTTAGAAATATGTAATTCTTTAAAGGTGTGTATTTTGTAGTGGTAATATATTGGGAAATTTTGTGATAGGAGAAAAATTGGCATATTGTTGTAGTACCGATTTCCATATGCTATTCACTACTATAGATGATTGCTACAACCAATTAGCATCTTAAAACATGAATATGGCATTCATTGGTCCATGATATGATGAAATATAACTACCTCTATCTAGTCTATTTACCATCCATATATATGAACAATCGAATGCTTTAATGTATGTACTGTATATAGAATTAAATGGGAGAATTATTTTTATTATTGGAAAGGTGGATGAGTATGCAAATAAAACACAGAGTGCAATGTATATTCTTGAAAAACAAAGTTGGATTACATCCATGGTTGGGTTATTGAAAAAAAAGGATCTAATTATTTAAATGGTATCGGTGAATGAGGATATGTGTAAAACCAGAGTGTTTACTTATTTGTTGAGGAATTCAAATTTCTCAGCATAAGTGATGCAGGAGAATTGCTCCACCTCAACAACACACCAACATTCCAGCACATCAACGTGCATTTCAGGAGAAAGAGAGGCATTGAACCTCTCACAATTTTAAATTTTAAATCAGATCCCATGGGGATTTACGTTGTAAATATTTTAATATCGGGCCATGCCTTTGTATAGGTAGTGGTTGGTTTGCAATTAAAGGGTTGCTTGTAGCAGGCCCAGGTCATAGTCAGGCATGGGTAAAACTTTATGAAAACCTTCAATGTAATTGATGAGGGTAGGTGAGAGAGGACGAGCTTGAAGAGCCCCTCTTTTGTATTGAGATCTTGTTTTAGATTTCGAGATGAAGGTAGAAGGCATATAGGCAGAGAAGGATAGAGAGGCCTTAGGAGGTAGAATAGTTCTAGGAGAGAGCTTGAGAGAACTGGGACATTCCGACTGTCTAGTTTTTGTAAATCATCTGTATAGACACAGAGATAATAGAAAAGCAGTTTTACCTGCATATCATGTGTTTATGTATTATTTATATGTTTTTTATGCATTTTCATGTTTTAAATGTGTAATTGGTGAAGTATTGCCTGAGTTTCAATTGTTTCTCGTCTTTCAGTTTCTGAGTGCAAGGAGTGCACATAGTTCATAAAGAGTGTGTGGCAGAGGTCTAACCTCAAGGGAAATCTCAAGAGGGATATCGTTGAACCTTCATCAATAGAAGTGGAAGGAGCACACGGTAAGAACTCTTTATCAAGTTCAGATAGAACCAGAGTTACTGAGAACTCTATAGAGATATTCCAGGTGGGCATTCAGCCAGTGTAAGTGTGCACAGAAGAACTCTGCGTCAAGTTTGGGAGAAAATGAGTTGTTGAACACTCTGTGAGAAAAATATCTACAAGGAGTGAATCGAGCAGAAGAACGCCAGGAGGGAGATAAGTATCTCTTGTTCAAGGAATACTTTGAATCTAAGTTTGAAGAAATATAGAGGATGCAAGGTGTATGTGGCAGATCAAAATCTCCGAGGAGAAAAATATCAAAATGAATAACACAAGAAGTGTGTATGAGATGGACTTGTTCCAAGTCCATAAGCTCAAAGGAGAGATAACACTTTCAGAAGAGCAAAGTGAGACCAAGATTTGGGTTTGCGAGAAGAAGTTCAAAGGACGAGACCTTTCGAGCACTGGAAAAAATCTTATAGTTTAGGAGAAGGTGGAATATTGGGAGGAGGAGCGATAACAACCATCTGATCGGTTATAGAGGAGAACCTAAAATGATAGATATACATTCAGGAAGAGGTGGAATGAGCGCAAGAGAACAGATCTCAATTGTTGGATCTAAGTGCAAAGGTTCAACAACTGTCAGATCCAAAGGAAGGTGCAAGAGTCTTAACGCTCGCATGCACATGAGAGAGAATCTCTCAAGGTTTGAAAATTGAGATTTTCGGAGTCCGAAATCTCGGAATGCCGAAGTGGAATCTCAGACGTTCGATCATCCAAACAAACCTGAGACATCAAATTGTCTGGAGTGAACCTCAAACATTGGATCGGTCAAGCGAGTGTGAGTTGTCAGATATCACAAGATCATAAGGAGTCATGTTTGAGACTTGAAACTCCCAAAGAGTGGAGAGACAGAGAGTCGAAGCGATTTTGGACCATCAGATCCAAAAAAGGATGCGTGGCACGAGATCATGAACTCTGGGAGAAATCACTCTGAGGGAATCGTGAAGGAGGAGCTTGAAATTTGAGATCGTCAAAGGTCGAAGTCCCGAAGTGAACAAAAGATGTAGATCTAAAAGAGGATGAGTGACAGTAGATCTGGGGTGTTCATGAAATTAGACATCAAAAGATTTGCAAGGAGGAGAGGAGAAAAATCATGGAAGATAATTTCATGAAATCATTCTAGACAGGTGGCGTAGAACCACACATGTTGTAGAATCAAGAATCATGTGAAACGAAGGAAGCTACCTATAAAATTTTGGAAAGGCAAAGTTCATATTTGGGCGAGAATATCTGAACCGTCGGATCTTGGAGCATCAAAAGTCGTTGATCTGATGTAGGAGGATTTCAGAAGTTCAAGGATCGGGCTTTCGAGGAGTAGGGTTGGGTTGAGTTCCCACTTCGTGAAACACGAAGTCCCGATGCACGAAGGATGTTGTCCCCAGGTCATAGTGGAGGGTTACGCCGTAGAAGTTTAAGGGAGGAGCTAGTTCCGAGAGAGAATATCGCTGATCTAAATATCGGGGAATGGAGAGTCATAGTTGGCTTGTTTAGAATATCTCGACACACGAAGTCGTGATACAATCGCAACCGACAATTGAGGAGAAAGAAGGACTTTCATATTTGGTCTCAAGGAGGATTCACAAATTGGGATATCGGGACTCAGGAGAGTTGGGTGACTTGTATGCAGAACACCTGAGGACCCGATATGTGAATTTCCTTTTGATAAGGTGTGCAGTCACATCCTGTGGTCACATGGGGAAAGATTGCACCGAGTGCTTGTTTTCCTGAGTGCAATTTCATTAGGTCTTGTGGATCAGATAGAAGATTCCAATAGGGAATCGAAGAGCCAATTTGGTTCAGGGAATTGGAATTATCCAAAGACCGAGAGCTCGCAGAACCCCGAAGGGGAGGGGGAGTTGGATCAAGTGGTATCAGAGCTTGATTTTTGTCTATAGACTTTAGATGAATGAGATGAAGGAGATGGTTTGACTACATCGAGTATTACCAAGAGATGAAACTTTTCTTACAAGTAGTAGGCAAAGGGCGAGACGGTGATAGGAGATACTCTAATACCAAGTGGTATCAGATCCTTTTGCATAATTGAATTATGAAGGCCGAGGAGAGAAGACATTAAAGAAGAGACAGTCTGATAACATCAAGTGGTATCAGAGCATAGATTGGTTATTTTCTACAACAGAGAGTCAAGAAAGGACATACTCTGATACACACCATCAAGTGGTATCAAAGCCATTTTTTGTTTGTCACAACAAGCAGAGGGAGGAAAAAAAAGAAGAAGACAGTCTGACTACAATAAGTAGAGTTAGACCCAAATTTCCGTCCGTATATTTTAGGTGAAAGATAAATAGGAGAAGGCCGAATTTTTTTTGCAGACAACAGACAAGAGGGAGACGGTAAAAGGAGAAATTTTGGTAAGATCAAGTGAAATTAGAAACAAAGATTCATCTGCAGATGAGAGGTGGAGGAAGGCAGGGTATTGATATTTTGTGATAAGGTTGTTGCTTGGACGCAACAACAACATTTTAAATAGCCAGGTAACATGTGAGAGGATATGGATATGCTCGCAGATGAAGAGTGATCCATAGACTTTCTAGGAAGGCAGGTAGAAGGTGGAAATGGCTACTGAAGGCCATGAGCATTGATGAAGGAGCATCGCCAGCACAATCAAACGAGCCAGCGTGGAGCGGAAGACAGCTGGAAAGCCAGCACCAAATTTTGAAAATACTTTGGGTATATTGCGCCACTCTTTAATGAAGTCATTTATGAAGAAGCGCACTTTGTATATTGTAGTGTACCTTGAGAAGATAGCTCTCGTCCTTAGGTAGATGAGGCATTTAAGATAGTTAATGTAAAGTAGATAGAGTATTAAATTCTATATTTGATAGCTTTAGAGCTCGAGAGGTAAAACAGATATAGACACCATCACTTGTACATTGTAATATTCATTCAGAACAGGAGCAAGAAGAGAAGAGCACGCAGAGAATTGTATGAAGAACACCCATGTACAAACATTCAATTAATAGAAGAAAGCTTTGATTCAATTTCATGGTTTTGTGTCTATTCTCTGTGTATTGATGTTTTGCTCATGGATGTTTGCTTCCTGTCGTGCATTTGCTTTTATATGCTGTGTATGAGATTTCATGTTTGAATTGAAGTCTGAGAGGAATAGTGAATGAGTTTCAATTGTTTCTCTAAGTGAGTCAGAGGATTCCTACAAGGAGTGCAGTTGAATTGTCCGCAAGGAGTGCATTGACGGAAGGGTTCACTTAGAGGAAGCTTTTGTTCTCATCTCTTCGAAAGGTGCAAGTTAAGCATAGTGTCATGCAAGGAGTGTGAAGGCCAAGCGAAGTCTCAGAGTTGCGATTCTGAGAAAATTATTGAAAGATTGTTGTTGCAGGAGTGCGCAGGGTCGAAAGACTTCAACCTTTAGACATGGTTGAAGATTTTCCGCAAGGAGTGCATCCAGGAAACTCTCAAAAGGACTTAACAAGTCGAGAACAAGCTCAGGAGGAATAGGCCTTCGAATTTGTTGAAGGATTGCACAAAGAAGTTGTGTATCGAAGCGTTCGAGCAAGTGTTGAAGACTCGTGTGCAGGGTCACGAGTTCCATGGAAGAGTGTTTCGTCATTTCGAGGGTTTCATTAAGAAGAAAGGACAGTCGAAATTCTTCGAGGAGAAGTCGCGAGAATCTGAGGGTTGTTGGATCTTGCAGAGGCACAAGATAGTTACTGCGCAGGTTTGGAGAGGATTCAAAGCTCAGGAAGGGGCAGCACCATTGATCCAAGTCGGTCAGGGCCGTTGATTTATTCACGAGATCGCCTATCGGGACCTCGTGAGGAAAGCACCCTAAATTTGATAAGGAAATTTGCGAGATTGCGAGGAGGTGAGATCTCGACTACTCCGAGGATAGCGTGGATCCATAGGAGTTGGCGAGTGGACAAGTGGCATCTTGGACCTCGGGAGCTCGTAAGACTAAGGGTCGAGAAATTTGGTCAAAGGGACGCGAGGTCACGAGGCAGTGAAGGGGCGAGAAGCAACCATTGGGCACTCCGAGTCACGAGGACATGAGGTCGCGAGTTTCGGCACCTCGGACCTCGGGAGTTGATGGGGAAGTTATTCACACTCACGAGCAACGCAGTCGCGAGGGCGAGGTAGCGATAGTGAGAAAGCCCTGAGAGAAGTGACGGGTGTGGACGAGTCAAGTCACACATGCGTCACGGAGTTTAGGCATATCGGGCATTGGAGGTTGGAGAACCAAAAGGTTGGTATCGCGAATAGTGAGGGCGCGAGTAGCAAAATCCCTCCGAGGAAAGTCAGCGGGTTGACTGACCATCGGGTCTTGGGGATCCGAGAACCTAGGGTATAACCTTTGGACTCGTGGGGTCACGAGTTCTGATCCTCTGAGGAGTTAAGGAAGAGGATCGCATGCGAAGAGAACCTGTGGGGTGCAGTTTTCCCAATTGGGAAAAAGAAGAACTGTTGTGTTCTTCGTGTCGAGGAGAGAGGAAGGTCCTGGAAGAGCGCTCGTTCTTCGAGGAGTGTGGGTTGCGTCAGAGTGGTATCAGAGCAAGTTGACTCTTTGTTTTTCGTAACAAAGAGAGACAGGATTCACCATGCCTCCCAGAAGAGAAAGAAAATCACCCGACCAAGAAGATAGGGAAGGGCGAAGAAGAGGTAGGCCAACAGGAAATCCAGAGATGGAAAGGCAGATTAGAGATCTTCGAGCAAGGCTGGAGGACATGGAGATAGCTCAGAGACGCATAGCTGGTGCAGGAGATCTAAGTGACTCCGAAGGCAAAGCTGAAGCTGAACAACAAGGAGAAGTTGTAGCCAAAGATGCATCAACTGAGCGGTTGATTAAAGCTATCGCCAGGATGGGTGCGAAGGCGAAGATGGACATTCCAGTCTATGAGGGGAATCTGGATGCAGAAGAGTTGTTGGATTGGATCCGAGCTCTTGACACCTACTTCGATTATGAATATATCAAAGAGGATAAGAAAGTCAGACATGTTGTCACACGCTTGAAAGGACATGCAACATTGTGGTGGGACGAGCTACAAGCTGATAGATGTTCCAAGGGTAAGAAAAAGATCAAAAGATGGGACCGAATGATCACGAAGATGAAAGCAAAGTTCATCCCAAGGGATTACCAAATTACTCTATTCAGGAGAATGTAGAACCTAAGACATAAACTGATGACAGTGAAATAATACACTAAGGAATTCTATCGACTGAACATCAGAGCAGGTCATCGGGAGAGTGATGATGAGAAGGTTGCCAGATATATGAATGGTCCGAGATACGACATTCAGGATGAATTAAGCCTAGTTACCATCAAGACGGTAGAGGATGCTTATCAGATGGCTCTGAAAGCCAAAGAAAAGATGAGCCATAAGCAAGGTCAGTGAGGGCGAGGCAGATGTCAGCCCAGAGGAAAAACAGTTGCCCAGGAGAAATTCCAAAAGCCCAGGGAGGAATGGAAGAAACCTCAGGGAAAAGTTGAAAGAGGTGGAACCTCACAGCGAGGACAGCCACAGGTTGAACAGAGAGGACAGCATAATGAGCAGAGGGGAGATTATGCTGACGCAAATACTTTTCCTTGTACCAGAGGCAGAGGAAGAGGTCGTGGTGGAGTAATCACATGATTTACATGTGGAAAGAATCGACATAATTCATTTGAGTGTCCAGAGAAAAAGAAGGATAGTGGAGAATCTCACATCACTGAAGCGTAGAGGCGTGATGTTGAGAATGAAGACATAGACAGTGGAAGGTCACTGACAGTGCACAAAGTTCTCTTAACACCCAAGAAGGAGGTGGAGGACACAACTCAGAGGACCGGACTTTTCAGAACCACATGCAAGACCAAGGACAGAAAGTGCAAGTTTATCGTGGATAGCAGAAGCACAGATAATCTCGTTTCGACCGAGATGGTGGAAAAGCTGGAGCTGAAGACAACTGATCACCCGAGTCCATATAAAGTTTCATGGCTACAGAAGGGACATCAGGTGAGTGTCACTAAACAATGTTTAGTTGAATTCAAGATAAGTGGATATAAAGATAAGATTCTGTGTGATGTTATTCCCATGGATGTATGTCATTTATTGCTAGGTAGACCATGGCAATATGACCGAAATGTGGCTCATGATGGGAGAATGAACACATATACCCTAGAGAAGTATGGGAGTACACACAGATTTCTTCCGATAAAGGATAAGGAGGTGAAACTGGAAGTAAGCAACAAGATACTTCTCATGAGTGGGAAGGAACTTCTTACATAGATGGAAAAGAAGGAAGATCCACAATTCTTTGTGGTCAAGAAACCGAGGATTGTTCTAACTAGCACAAGAGTGGATGATTTACCAGATGAGATTCAGGAACTGCTAGAAGAGTTCGTTGACATCATCATGGATGAATTACCTCATTCGTTGCCACCGATGAGAAGTGTGAGTCACCACATAGACCTCATACCAGGAGCAAGTTGGCCGAACAAAGCTGCGTACAGGTTGACACCGTAAGAAAATGAAGAGGTCAAAAATCAGGTACAGGATTTTATGGACAAAGGATTGGTCAGGGAAAGATTGAGTCCGTGTGTTGTTCCGATGGTGCTTAGTCCGAAGAAGGATGGAGGTTGGAAAATGTGCATTGATTCAAGAGAGATAAAAAAAATTACCATCAGGTACAGGTTTCCACTGCCGAGAATGGATGATCTGATGGATTTCCTAAGTGGGGCAAATTATTTTTCAAAGATTGATCTAAAGAGCGGATATAACGAGATTCGCATGAGGGAAGGTGATGAATGGAAGACAACCTTCAAAACAAACGAAGGATTGTATGAGTGGCTGGTCATGCCGTTTGGTTTGACAAACACGCCGAGCACATTCATGAGGCTGATGAATGAAGTCCTGAGGGAATTCATTGGGAAATTTGTTGTCGTATATCTGGACGATATACTGATTTTCAGCAAGACCAAGGCTGAACACTTAAAGCATTTCGCTATTGTAATGAGGAAGCTATAGCAGGAGAAGTTGTTGATCAACATGAAGAAGTCCTCGTTCATGAAGACGGAGCTCATTTATTTGGGTTTTGTGATTTCGGCGAATGAGTTGAAAATGGATCCAAGTAAAGTGGAAGTGATTAAGAATTGGCCATCACCCAGAAATATTTTTGAGGTGAAGAGTTTCCATGGTTTAGCTAGTTTCTACCGAAATTTCATCAGAAATTTTAGTGGATTTAGCACAGCAATGATGGACACAGTGAAAAAGCGACATAAGTCTTTTCATTGGATAGCAAAGGCTGAGAAGAGCTTCAATCTGTTGAAGCAAAAGATCACGGGACGACCAGTGTTGGTGTTGCCAGATTTCATGAAGACATTTCAGGTGAAATGTGATGCAAGCGGATATGCCATAGGAGAAGTCATGAGTTAGGAAGACATACGAGTTGCATATTTCAGTGAGAAGTTGGATGAAGCAAAGATGAAATACTCCACGCACGACAAATAGTTTTATGCTATCATACATGCATTGAAGAAGTGGAGGCATTACTTGATCCCAAAATAATTTGTATTGTACAGTGATAATCATGCATTACAGTTTGTGAGTCAACAAGAGAAGTTGAATCAGAAACATGCAAAATGGGTAGAGTATATGCAGAATTTTACATTTGTAATTAAACACATTTCAGGTACTGCTAACAAAGCCGCTGATGCTTTGAGCAGGAAGTGTTTATTGCTGCAGGAATTCCGAGTCAAAACATTGGGTTTTGAAAACCTGAGGGACATGTATGCAGGAGATGCAGATTTCGTAGAAGCATATGAAGCAGCTGAGAATCCAGTTCTCAGAGACAGAAGCCCGTGGATAGACTATATGATCCAGGAAGGATTGTTGCTCAGAGGAAATCAACTATGTATTCCGAATTGCTCCATGAGGGAGAACCTGTTGAAAGAAAAGCACAGTGGAGGCTTGGCAAGGCATTTTTGCCACAACAAAACATTCACGAAGCTGAATGAGTCATATTTTTGGCCAGGCATGTGAGCAGATGTCAAGAGGTTTGTTGACAGGTGTCGAATTTGTCAGTATTCAAAGGGGAGAAAGCAGAATGCAGGTTTTTATCAGCCATTGCCCATACCCGAGAGGCCATGGGAGGCGATCAACATGGATTTTGTGTTGGGTTTGACGAGGATGCAAAGAGGTTTTGATTCCGTATTTGTGGTCATGGACAGGTTTTCAAAGATGGCACATTTTATCCCATGCCAGAAGACCAGCGATGCGACTCACATCGTGAACTTGTTTTTCAAGGAGGTCATTCGACTCCATCGATTGTCGAAAAGCATAGATTCAGATAGGGATACTAAATTTATAGGGCATTTCTGGAGGACGTTGTGGAAGAAGCTAGGAAATATCTTGGCATTTAGTTCTGCTTACCATCCGTAGACAGACGGAAAAAAATAAGTGGTAAACAGAAGTCTGGGAGACTTGCTGAGAAGCTTGGTGACAGAGCACCATAGCAGTTGGGACAACATATTTCCACAGGCAGAGTTTTCTTACAACGATTCAGTGAATCGAAGCACAGGGAAGAGTCCATTTCATATTGTGTATGGGACACAACCGAGAGGAGTTTCTGAACTCAGGGAGTCAGAACAGACTGCTACTAGCAGCGCTAGTGCAAAAGAATTCACTGAGGCGATGAAAGAACTTCATAGCAAGGTAAAGCAACAACTGATAGACTCAAATTGGGAGTATAAGCACAGGGCAAATCAACATCGGAGACAACTTCATTTCGAAGTTGGTGATCTAGTTCTGGCATATTTGAGGAAGGAAAGGTTCCCAAGGGGAACATACAATAAGTTGAAAATGAAGAAAATCGGGCCATGCAGAGTCCTGAAGAAATTTGGAGAGAATGCTTATGAGATTGAGTTGCCAGATGGCATCGGGATATCTCCGATATTCAATGTTTTGGATTTATACCCATATAGGTCTGGAGAAGTAGAGGCTGGAACTGAGGAACCAGTGATCCAGTGGGAAAAACAATTACCAGTTGCAGGAAAACCGCAGATGGAGTGCATACTGGACAAGAGAGTAGGTAAGAAGACCAGGAGAAAAGAATACTTCGAGTATCTATTGAAGTGAAAGAATCACCCAGTGGAAGATGCCAGCTGTGAAGGTGAAGTAGAGATACAAAAGCATGGATAGACTGTGCAGGAGCTCATGGACAGGAGCCCATGAATTTTTTCAATCCAGGGAGTATGATGCAGGAGCATCGCCAACACAATCAAACGAGCCAGCGTGGAGCGAAAGACAACTGGAAAGCCAACACCAAATTTTGAAAATACTTTGGGAATATTGCGCCACTCTTTAATGAAGACATTTATGAAGAAGCACACTTTGTATATTGTAGTGGACCTTGAGCAGATAGCTCTCGTCCTTAGGTAGATGAGGCATTTAAGATAGTTAATGTAAAGTAGATAGAGTATTAAATTCTAGATTTGATAGCTTTAGATCTCGAGAGGGAAAACGGATATAGACACCCTCACTTGTACATTGTAATATTCATTAAGAACAGGAGCAAGAAGAGAAGAGTAGGCAGAGAATTGTATGAAGAACACCCATGTACAGACATTGAATTAATAGAAGAAAGCTTTAATTCAATTTCATGGTTTTGTGTCTATTCTCTGTGTATTGATGTTTTGCTCATGGATGTTTGCTTCCTGTCATGCATTTGCTTTTATATGTTGTGTATGAGATTTCATGTTTGAATTGAAGTCTGAGAGGAAGAGTGAATGAGTTTCAATTGTTTCTTTAAGTGAGTCAGAGGATTCCTGCAAGGAGTACAATTGAATTGTCCTCAAGGAGTGCGTTTACAGAAGGGTTCACTTAGAGGAATCTTTTGTTCTCATCTCTTCGAAAAGTGCAAGTTAAGTACAGTGTTGTGCAAGGAGTGCGCAGGCCAAGCGAAGTCTCAGAGTTGTGATTCTGAGCAAAGTATTGAAAGAGTGCTGCTGCAGGAGTGCGCAGGGTTGAAAGACTTCAACCTTTAGACACGGTTGAAGATTTTCCGCAAGGAGTGCATGTAGGAAACTCTCAAAAGGACTTAACAAGTCGAGAACAAGCTCAGGAGGAATAGGCCTTCGAATTTGTCGAAGTATTGCACAAAGAAGTTGTGTATCGAAGCGTTTGAGCAAGCGTTGAAGAATCACGTGCAGGGTGACGAGTTCTGTGGAAGAGTGTCTCGTCATTTCGGGGGTTTCATTAAGAAGAAAGGACAGTCGGAATTCTCCGAGGATAAGTCGCGAGAATCCGAGGGCCGTTGGATCTTGCAGACGCACAAGATATTTATTGTACAGGTGTGGAGAGGATTCAAAGCTCAGGAAGGGTCAGCGTCATTGATCCAAGTCGGTCAGGTCCATTGATTTATTCACAAGATCGCCTATCGGGACCTCGTGAGGAAAGCGCCCTAAATTTGATAAGGAAAGTCACGACATTGCGAGGAGGCGAGATCTCGACTACTTCAAGGATAGCGTGGATCCACAGGAGTTGGTGAGTGGACAGGTGGAATCTCGGACCTCGGGAGCTCGTAAGAGTAAGGGTTGAGAAATTTGGTCCAGTGGACGCGAGGTCACGAGGCAGCGAAGGGGCAAGAAGCAGCCATTGGGCACTCCGAGTTAGGAGGACGCGAGGTCGTGAGTTTCAGCACCTTGGACCTTGGGAGTTGATGGGGAAGTTATTCACACTCGCGAGCAACACAGTCACAAGGGTGAGTTAGAGATAGTGTGATAACCCCGAGAGAAGTGACGAGTGTGGACGAGTCAAGTCACACGTGCGCCGTGGAGTTTCGGCATCTCGGGCATCGGAGGTTGGAGAACCAAAAGGTTGGTATCGCGAATAGCGAGGGTGCGAGTAGTGAAATCCCTCCGAGGAAAGTCAGCGGGTTGACTGACCATTGGGTCTCGGGGATCCGAGAACCTAGGGTATAACCTTTGGACTCGTGGGGTCACGAGTTCCGATCCTCCGAGGAGTTAAGGAAGAGGATCGCGCGCGAAGAGAACCTGTGGGGTGTAGTTTTCCTGATTGGGAAAAAGAAGAACTGTTGTGTTTTTAGGCCGAGGAGAGAGGAAGGTCCTGGAAGAGCGCTTGTGCTCCGAGGAGTGCGGGTTGCGTCAAGCATGGTCAAAGAGAAGGATGCAAGAAGAAATGAAATCCAGATATGCATGTAGAGTTCAATGAGATAAGAGCGCAAATGGGGAAGCATGAATTTAAAATGGAGCAAGATGCAAAATCACATTAGGCGTATGAGTGGCCCATGAAGCAAAAGGTGAAGTGGCCAGTAAAGGAATTGTTGGCTAGAGAACAACAAAGGCTAATGGGAAGGTGACTGAGGAATGCTGAAAACCTCAGTGACATAGAGGAGGAACTGATTCACATCTGTGAATCAAAGACTGGAAGAAATATCAATGAAGAGGAGGAGAAGAGATAAGATGAAGATATCATAAACTGCCAGGTAGGTGGAAATGGACTTTCAAGTTTCCAGGTGAGCAATGGTAAGAGACCAGGTGGAGATTTTGTATACTTTGAGGGGAGCGGTGACAAAATTTCAGATTTACAAGTGGGAAATGATATAGGATCGGTTGATCTCATAGATTGCCAGGTGGGCAGCAGAAAATTGCCAAATTTCCAGGTGGGCAGGGAGAAAGAAATGAGACTATCAAAAAGTCTCAAGAGCTCATAAATGAGTTCATGTCACCAAGGAGAATTGATAGGTGAAGATTCATGTGGATTTGCAAAACACGTGAATGAATATGATGACAAGTTCAAAACTTTCACCATCCAAGAGAAGGATCATAGGAGTACTTTGATCATTGGAGGGATCAAGGAATTCCTACCAAACAACCAAATGAAGGCCATTGCACATGATGAAAGTGCAACAACAAAGGAAGGACAACTAGCAGTAATTGTCATGATGAAGGAGTAGGTATCAGAATATGCCTGAGGAAAAGGAGAAGAAGAGCACAGAGTTGAGATGCTCACTCAATGGGAGATATAATTGAGGATGTTGGAGAATTGGTTGGACAATCCAGAACCAACAGATGGATTCCAGAAGACAGTCATGCAAATTTTAGGAGAAGAGCATTCAGAAGAATGGCTCAAATTTTTCAGCCAGGAAGGTGAAACATAGATGATTGCAACATTGGAGCATGCAGCATAAGGGGAAGCAGACATCTTAGGCTTTGTTGAGCTGCATGAGGAATTATAAGCACTGGAGAGAAGTAGTCATATCCAACAAGCTAAGTTGGAGACAGATGGAGAAGTATACTAGCCAGGGGAGCATCTGTAAGAAGTTGGACTTGAACCAACAGAAGGGGAGCTGACAAAAGCTAATCTGTCAGAGGAGGAGGTTGAACAACAACTTGATGATGAGACTATGGAATTGAAGTCTATAGAAAAGTGGAAATTCAATGCCACAAGGGGAGATAAATACAACATGGGATATCGAGTATATCTTCCCACTGATAAGAAGGAGGAGTTGCAACAGAGAAGACTGCATAACAAGAGCCAACCACTGGGGCATATGGATAGAGTAATAGAAGAAATCAGGAACATGATGTTGAGGTTAGTGGAAGTATTCAAGAAAGGAGAGTTGGACAGAAGAGGACATGCCATAGTAGCATGGAAGAAGAAAAAGAAGCAACAGTAGCAAAAACAAGAACATAGTTGGAGAGGAGCAAGAGGAAAACTCCAGAAGAGAATTTGGGATCCAAGTGGATTTGAACATTGGGGAAGAGGAGCTCATGAGCAGGAGATCATTGTTTTCCTAGAAGGGGAGTATGATGCAGGAGCATCTCTCCACCTCAATAGTGTGACAACATTCCAGCACATCAATGTGCATTTCAGGAGAAAGAGAAGCATTGAAACTCTCACAATTTTAAATTTGAAATCAGATCCCACTGGGATTTACATTGTAAGGATTTTAATGTTGGGCCATGCCTTTATATAGGTAGTGGTTGGTTTACAACGAAAGGGTTTCTTGTAGTAGGCCTAGGTCATAGTCAGGATTGGGTAAAACTTTATGAAAACCTTCAATGTAATTGATGAGGGTAGGTGAGAGAGGATGATCTTGCAGAGCCCCTGTTTTGTATTGAGATATTGTTTTAGATTTCGAGAGGAAGGAAAAAGGTAGATAGGCAGAGAAGGATAGAGAGGCCTTAGGAGGTAGAATAGTTCTAGGAGAGTGCTTGATAAAACTGGGACTTTGATACAGTCTAGTTTTTGTAAATCATCTGTATAGACACACAGCGATAATAGAAAAGGAGTTTTTCCTGCACATCGTGTGTTTATGTATGATTTATATGTTTTTTATGAATTTTCGTGTTTTAAATGTGTAACTAGTAAAGTATTTCTTGAGTTTCAATTGTTTCACATCTTTGAGTTTTCGAGTGCAAGGAGTGCACATAGTCTGAAAAGAGTGTGTGACAGAGGTCTAACCTCAAGAGAAATCTCGAGAGGGATATTGTTGAACCTTCATCAGTGGAAGTGCAAGGAGTGCACAAGAAGAACTCTTTATCGAGTTCAGAGAGAAACATAGTTACTGAGAACTTTGTAGAGATTTTCTAGGTGGGCATTGAGCTGGTGTAAGTATGCACAGAAGAACTTTGCGTCAAGTTTGGGAGAAACAGAGTTGTTGAACACTCTGTGAGGAAAATCTTTGCAAGAAGTGCATTGAATAGAAGAACGTTAGGAGGGTGAGAAGTATCTCTTGTTTAAGGAATAATTTGAATCTGAGTTTGATGAAATCCTGAGGACACAAGGTGTGTGTCAGAGATCAAAATCTTTGAGGAGAACAAGCTTAGAAGGAATAACGCAAGAAGTTTGTATGAGACGAACTTGTTCCAAGTCCGTAAGCTCAAAGGAGAGATAATTTTTTTAGAAGAGAGAAGAAATACCAAGATTTGGGTTCATGAGAAGAAGTTCAAAGGCCGCGACCTTTCAAACATTGGAAAAAATATTCTAAGTCAGGAGAAGGTGGAAGCTCGGGAGGAGGAGAGATAACAACCATCTGATCGGTTATAGAGGAGAACCTAAACTGCTATATCTACGTT
>JZKD02S0808486.1:148171-159780 GCA_000966675.3 Picea glauca | reverse complement strand
AAAATCATATAAGAGATACAATGAGGTTCTCATTCATGTAGGGAAGAGCTTGGGGGATGGACAATGTGTTCAGACTTAAAAGGACAAAGGGATGCACTCTCAATATGAAGTGAATAATTTCTCCAGAGTAACTTTTCTCTCAAAGTTGAATTCTTCTCCTCCTTTCCATATCTCAGATTTGGCCCATTTGTAGCCTTCAAGTGGAACTGAAGGGTTGAGTTGGAACACTTCGATTATATGGAAGGTCAAGGACCATGGATCTAGAGATGTGACATGAAAACCCAACACCATTTTTTAATTTTGGGCACAAAAGTCAATGTATGCGGGTTGTAGTGGTGAAACCTATGTATACACATGTTATTAAATAGGTAGGGCGTGTATATGTGGAAAAATAATGTTTTTAGCTTTGGGATTTGAAAAAAGGGACTTCAGATCTACATAGGGAAATGGGAAAATGCCTCATGTGAAAGTTTGCATAGGGTGAGGAAAATATTGCTATAACAATTTGTATTTACACTATCTCATGATCATCTTCACTTTCATACTGACAATTGATAAATAACTACAAATTTGAACTACATAAATCCTCCAAATAATGAGCTATTGGGTCATGAAAAACAATAGAAGAGTGTTGCAATTAGTTGTCAATCTTCCCCATTGAGTCTATATTCCTTTGTATCGGCCCACACTTCTCAACTTGATTAATGGTTTCAAAATTTTCTCTCAACAATTTAAATGAATAAAAACAGAAGGGAAAAGAATTTTCGTTAGCAAGCTCATTGTTTTCTCCGTGTTCACTAGTGTGGAGCTATTGACTTATAACACTATGAAAATTTTCCTTCAACAATTGAAATGAAGAAAACCACAAGGGTAGAGTATTTTCTTCACCTATTTCAGTACTTTCGTCATGTTCTTCATCATTGTCATAACTGAAATATGTAGGCTGGTTGCTTTCTTGGGACATGTGAAAATCATCATTTCTCGATGGAGAAAAAACAATTGATTGTTCTGAAAATATGTCCAAAGTTGAACCTGAAGAATCACAAGAAGGATGCAAAGAAAAAGAATCTTCTAGCCATGGATTTAAGTAATTAGGATGAAATCATCTCCAACATGGATGAGAACGTTATCTGCAAATTGGTGCAGAAGGAGGTGAATGAGATTATCCTTCATTACCAAGAAGAGAATGAGATGACCAAATCCTTCCCCATCAAGATCCAAGTCAAGAAGAAAAAGATAGATGCCTTGTTCAACTCTGGGTCATAGTTGAATCTCATAGCAACGGATCTGGTCAGCAATATTGTACTGGATATTCAGGATCATCCTAGCCCATATCTATTGGGATGGATAAACAAGATGCAAAGATAAATGTATCAAAACAATGTAAGATTAAATTTTCTATAAGTGTTGATTTTATTGATGAGTTGGAATTAGACGAGTACCCCTTGATGTATGTGGAGTAATGTTTGGAATCCCCTACATTTTTATGAGGGATATAATATTCATGTAGAGACCCAACCAACACTAAATAATAAAATATGTAAAGTCCAACATCATCAACTTCCATAAAGGAAATTAAAAAATATCAGTAGTAAGTGCTAACAAAGCCAAGAAGTTGATTAGTTCCAGTAACAAATATGTTTTACTTTATCTAAGAGAAAATCAGATTGAGGATGAGTTGATAAAAGAAAAAAAATATTTGGAGGGGTGTACTAAAGACCAAAAACGTCAGTTGGAGGAGTTTCTATAGGTATACAGAGGAGCGTTCTAGGATTTTGAAAGGATACCACCCAAGCCCAAGAGGGAAGTGAAGCATGAAATACAGTTATTTCCATACTCCCCATTATCAAATATTGGGTTGTATATATTGTTGCTTCTAGAAGAAAATGAAGTGAAAAAGAAATTACAAGAGCTGTTGGAGTAGGGTGTGATCAACCAAGCACCTCACCTTGTCAATCACCTATCATAATTGTACCAAAGAAGAATGGGACTTGGTGAATCTGTATCGAGTGTAGAGCATTAAACAAGATTGCACTAAAAGATCATTACCCTCTACCCAAGATTACATATGCAATGTGATGAGCATATTTGTTGATCACAAATTGATGAACATATATGTCGATCAAAATGTCACCAACCTAGCCCTATCGTCGCAGTATGATGAACACTTCCTTGTAGTCGCAATGTGATGAACATTTTCCTATCATCACAATGTGATGAATATTTCCTTGTCGTCGCAATGTGATAAACATTTCCTTCTCATCACAATGTGAAAAACATATATGTAGATAATCATGTATTGAAGATATCCATGTCGTCACAATCTAGCGACATATCCCTTTCATCACAATGTGACAAACATAAATGTATTTCACAATGTGATGAACATTTCCTTGTCGTTGCAATGTGAAAACATATCCTCACATTGCAATCTGAAACGCATATCCTAACGTCACATTGTGATATAACTTTCCAAATGTCAAAATGTGACGCAGTAGAGACGCGACCACACCACCTCTTCGCGATCCTGCTCACAGGATCGTTCTCATTCATTCATGAGTCGAAGAGGCTCTTTGGACTCCCAATGGAATCTCTGCTAAAACCAGATCCACAGGTCCTTTCTTCACCCACATGGATTTCTTCACTCAACCGTGATTTTGCCCGACTCAGTTTCGGGTTTCAGAGTTTCGTCTTCTCTGATGTCGAGAGTCCCTGTCCCCATGATCTCTCGATCACCAATTTGTCGATGTGCTCTCTTCTGGCCTTAGCCCTTCCTGGATAGACTCTCTAGTCCATGTGACTAGTTCTCATAAGACTGCAACCTTATCACCTTATCGGGATTCGGGGTTTCTCGATCCTCGATATCACAAACCTCTATCCCCTCGAACTCCCGATAACCGATGAGCCAATTCACTGATGCACGCCCTTTACATGTCTTATCCCCTCTTGGCTATTCCCTGGTCCATATGACCGCTTTCTGTAAGACCGCAACCTTATATTCCTTCTGTCGGGGTTTTGGGCTTCAAAATCCCGATGTGCTCCAACTTTCGTTAGCCCTCCAGGCTAAGCTCGTGGTCCACGTGACCTCCTATATATGACCACAAGCATACCTCCTCATCAGGGTTTCGAACTTTCCAATGCCAAAATGAATATTTCCTAAGGACTCGCAATTCCTCAAATCCCGATTCTCTGCTATGCTGACAGTTGGCCCACAATGGCTCCTTTTCTCCTTGTCGGGGTTTCGAGCTTCGCGATTCTGAAATGCATAAACACCTTGTCACCAGGATTCCCGATATCCAGATGACCAAAATGCTGATAGATGACTTCCTGTCGGGTGTTTCCCCGATGGCTCCGATTGCTGCCGCGCGTCCCTTCCAGATGGACGGTCCCGATTACTCCTCGCGTTTTTGAGACTTCTGATGTCCCGATTTTCACAACCTCAGGAACTCTGATTTCCCGAGCACCGATATCCTGATGTCTAGTGCTCGGATCTCAGGAATGGACGATCGCGTGACACGCGTCCTCCCTCAAATGGACGGTCCAGATTTGTGTCGGGGTTTTCAAGGTGGACTTACCCGATCTCTTGTCCAAGGGAATGCCGATATCCCAACTCCTGACACCTTGATCTCCACCACATTTCTCCACTAACAGATGGTCCAGATCATTCCTGGGTAATTTCCCATGGAAATTCCTGATCTCTTGTCCTCGAGACTCCCAATTTCACGAACGTCGATATCCCGATGACTATCGGGACTTCTACCTGGCGTGAGAAGGGTTAAACCCTGTGCAGTTCCTGTCCGATCTGACGGCTGACGAGATTTCTGAATGAGATCTAATGTCTCACAATCTCTCCATTCTATGCACTTCTCCTGAGCTTCTCCTAGACGTAGAAACCAATGGTCCAGATCTCTTTTCTCTGTCGATCTCACAGTTGTTGTGCTCCTCCTGAGCTTCTGCGCACTTTCTTCTTTCTAGACTTGGAATAATTTCAAAAGCCAAAGGCCTCAACCTTTTCTCCCTTTCTCTTCTATGAAATCCTTTATCTTGAGCTTCGTTGCACGTATGAAAATGTTGTTCCTCCTCAGCTTTGGGAACTTTGAACTCTCCAAAGAGTTATTCAACCTCTGCACTCCTTGTAGCTACGCTCTATGCATGAAAGCACTCGTCCCTCCTGAGCTTCTGCGCTTGAATTCTCAAGGGACTCTATGACTCCTACGCACTTGCAAGGTCTTCACGCACACAAAGTGCTATCTCTCCTGAGATTCTCAAACACTCAAACCCCTAAGGGATTTTGTCTTTCTTCCTTTCTCCCTTAGATGGAGAATTTGATGCCCTCCTGGCTATCCTTCTACTCAAGCAACCTCTTGCTGACTCTTTCAGGGTGTTCAACAACCCTGTGAAGATCCTTCAGTGGATTCTTCCTGTAACTTCTAGAACTCAAAGAGTTCTCTTCTCCTCTGTCTTCACACTTACTCAATGCCCTCCTGGCAGAGTATCTTCTCTGAGAACATCCAACAGTTATGTTTTCTTCTCCTGTGCACCTATGCACCCGCTCAATGCCCACATGACAGAGCTCTCAGAATCCTCAGTGATTCTGGTACTCTCCTCCTAAACTCACAACAGAGTTCTTTCCTTTGTGCACTCCTTGCACTGGCTTGATTCCCACCTGGCAGAGCTTCACATAATCCTCAATGATTTTGGCTTCTATATGAACTCACAATAGAGTTCCTCCAACTACACCTTGTGCCTGTGCTCAATGCCCACTTGGCAGAGCTTTACAGAACTCACAGCTAAGTTCTATCTGCAACTATGTCTCTCCTACACAGCCTTGCCTCCAAGGTGTTCAACAAACTTTAGGTCTTCCTTTGAGTTGTTGAATTTAGTTCTTGTGCCACAACACGCCTTTGTCTGAACCCACAATATTCAGAAGTGAAACCTTTGTGCACGGCTATCAGAACCCACAACGTTCTGTCACACCCTCCTGGTGGGAAGCCTCAAAGACCTTCACCTGAAATCAAACACACTCCTGCAAATGCATGATAACAACATACATTCATAACATACAATGGAACACTCACAAACACTCATTCAACACAGAATAATGCAGGAAAAACTACTCTTTGTATTAAATATGGAAAATGCCTGTATTTACAATGTGTTCTTGAGCACGGCCTATAACAAGATCTCGAATCTTCTCTCTTCTTCTCTACTTGTAGACTATCACACACTCAGCTTATTCTCGACCCTCGACTTACTACCAAAATGAGATACTAAAAATCTCTTTTACCTGAGGGGGCTCTTCGAGCTCTTCCCTCCAATCTACCTACCCTATTCAATTGCATTAAATAGCTTTCTAGTCCGCATCTGGATCTATATCTCTGCCATACAAACATTAATGGTCGATCTTATCTATAGCCTGCACAAAGGCACGACTCTACAGCTCACTAGCTTAGAAATTTAATTACATTGAATTCAAATTTTAATGAGGACTGCGCCTCTCTTCATCTTTGAATGCACGTGCTCAACGTGGCTGGCTGGCTAGTTGGCTGACATGGAGAGATGCCCCTGCATCAAACTCCTGAGCTGCAAAATTCATGAGCTCCTGCTCATGAGCTTCCCATCTCAGTTGTTGAAATCCTCCTGGATTCTAAATCATCCTCTGGAGCTGTTCATCCGCTCCATTCTGTTGCTGCTACTGTTGTTGCTTCTCTTCTCCTTAGCCTCTCCTCGCTGGCAGTCTCTGCTAACCTCAACATTAGCCTTCTGATCTCCTCTATCACCTCGTCTAGCTGCTCCAGTGGCTGGCTCTGTTCATGCAGTCTCCTCAGCTGCAAAAACTTTTGTCACATGAGCAGATCATCATGATCTCCCATGCCTCCTTCATCATTCTCCAACTTTACCTGTTGGATGTGCACGCCCTACACTTTCACCCTCTCTTTTAGGGCTTCAATCTGTTCCCAAAGATCATCAAAACAAATGTTGTCTGCCTCTTCTTCTTCTGCTGCAAACTCCCATGTTGCAGTCTCTTCAGCTTCTTGGCTGAAAATGTTGAGCCATTCCTTGGAATGTTCGTCATCCTCTTCTGCTTCTGCTTATTTTGTTGTCAGCTCTAGTGCTATAGCTTTCTCAGCTTCCTAGCTGAATATGTTGAGCCATTCCTTTGAATGCTCATTTTCCTTGTTGTCAGCTTGGCCAGCTTCCAAAGTCTGCTCCAATTCCTCTTCTTTGACAGTCTCAACTGACTGTTCTGCTGCTGTTGCTGCACCATCTACAACAAAAATTTCTGCCTCCTCCTGGGCAAATGGTAGGAATATCTGAATTCCCCCAATCATTAGAAGATCTCTCATATCTTCCTCCTCTGTCAGTTGCACCTGCTGATCCAAACATACCTCTGAGCTCATCTGCTCTGTCATCTCCTCGGGCTGATCAAAATTCACCTGTTCATCCCTACCCACCTGGCAATATGGGATGCTCCCGCTTCTCTCCTGGCAGACCATGGGATCAACTAATCCCATCTTCATCAGCACTCCTTGCTAAATTGAACTCACCTCCAAGTCCATGAGACTTTTAGACATTCTTAAATTTTCATCTCTTCTCACCTGGAAATATGAGATGCTTCCGCTGCCCTCCTGGCAGTCTTCGAGATCCCACAGCGACCTCATTTCATTGCCCAGCTGGCAATGTGAAAGTCCCTGGCTATCCTACTGACAGTCCGTGAGATCCCACAATGATCTCAATTCGTTGCCCACCTGGCAATCTGGAATTTCCTCTCTGCCCTCCTGGCAGTGCTTGAGATCCTCAGTTGATCCCAATTCATCCTCCTCATCATTGAGACCTCTCCCAGTCTCTGGTTCACACACCTGAACCATTTCCTCTTCTGGTCCATTGAGGTTTTAAGCATACCTCAACCATCTTTTTAACAGACTATGCTTCCCTCTGACCATCAACTCCTTGACTGGCCATTTTTCTTTTGGCTCCTTCATGGGCCATTCATACACCCATCTCGGCTTCTTATCCTGCCGCATCTTCAATTTGAGATTTTCTATGTCTGCCTTTAATTCATAGAGCTCTTTATCCATTTCTACAAACTTTTCTGCCTTGCTTTTCTTCCCAGCATGCCTATGGCCTTCAGTAACCATGGTGTTGTCTTTGTCTTATTTCCTAGCAAACCTGCTACTGTCACTCCGCACTAAGAGTGTTACCAGCTCCATCCTCCTACAGTCTCCCTAACTGCCTTCTTGATTGCTGCATACCTGCAAACAATCACCACAGAGTGTCCAACACTCTGTCTTCTCCATCTGCTTGAAATATACAAATAGATTTTTAGCTCTGATACCACTTGACGCAGTAGAGACGCGACCACACCACCTCGTCGCGCTCCTGATCACAGGATCGTTCTCATTCATTCATGAGACGAAGTGGCTCTTTGGACTCCCAATGGAATCTCTACTAAAACCAGATCCACAGGTCCTTTCTTCACCCACACGGCTTTTTGCACTCAACAATGATTTTCCCCGACTCAGTTTTGGGTTTCGGGGTTTCGTCTTCTCTGATGTCGAGAGTCCCTGTCCCCGCGATCTCTCGATCACCAATTTGCTAATGCGCTCTCTTCCGGACTTATCCCTTCCTGGATAGACTCTCTAGTCCATGTGACTAGTTCTCATAAGACCGCAGCCTTATCACCTTATCGGGATTTGGGGTTTCACGATCCTCGATATCATGAACCTTTGTCCCCTCGAACTCCTGATCACCAATGAGACAATTCACCGATGCATTCCCTTTACGCGTCTTGGCCCCTCCTAGCTATTCACTGGTTCATATGACCGCTTTCCATAAGACCACAGCCT
This sequence comes from Picea glauca, assembly GCA_000966675.3. Lineage (NCBI taxonomy): Eukaryota > Viridiplantae > Streptophyta > Pinopsida > Pinales > Pinaceae > Picea > Picea glauca. The sequence continues at coordinate 151,933 of JZKD02S0808486.1, read as the reverse complement.
TATATTCCTTCTGTCGGGGTTTTGGGCTTCAAAATCTCAATGTGCTCCAACTTCCGTTAGCCCTCCAGGCTAAGCTCGTGGTCCACGTGACCTCCTCTATATGACTGCAGCCATACCTCCTCATCGACGTTTCGGACTTTCCAATGCCAAAATGCATATGTCCTCAGGACTCGCGATTCCTCGAATCCCGATTCTCCGCTATGCTGACAGTTAGCCCACAATGGCTCCTTTTCTCCTTGTCGGGGTTTCGAGCTTCGCGATTCCGAAATGCATAAACACCTTGTCATCAGGATTCCCAATATCCCGATGACCAAAATGTCGATAGACGACTTCCTGTTGGGATTTTCCCCGATGGCTTTGATTGCTGCCATGCGTCCCTTCCGGATGGACGGTCCCGATTACTCCTCACGTTTTCGAGACTTCTGATGTCCCGATTTTCATGACCTCAGGAACTCCGATTTCCCGAGCGTCGATATCCCGATGTCTAGTTCCCAGATCTCCGGAATGGATGATCGAATGACACGCATCCTCCCTCAAATGGATGGTCCATATTTGTGTCGAGGTTTTCAAGGTGGACTTACCTGATCTCCTGTCCACGGGAATGTCGATATCTCGACTTCTGATGCCTCGATCTCCACCACGTGTCTCCACTAACGGACGGTCCAGATCGTTCCTGGGTAATTTCCCATGGAAATTCTTGATCTCTTGTCCTCGAGACTCCCGATTTCACAAACGTCGATATCCCGATGACTGTCGGGACTTTTGCCTGGCATGAGAAGGGTTAAACCCCATGCACTTCCTGTCTGATCTGACGACTGACAGGATTTCTAAATGAGATCCAACGACTCATGATCTCTCCCTTCTGTGCGTTTCTCTTGAGCTTCTCCTCGATGTAGAAATCAACGGTCCAGATCTCTTTTCTCCGTCGATCCGACGACTGCTGTGCTCCTCCTGAGCTTCTGCGCAGTTTCTTCTTCCCGGACTTGGAAGAATTTCAAAAGCCAAAGGCCTCAACGTTTGCTCCCTTTCTCTTCTGCAAACTCCTTTATCTTGAGCTTCACTGAGCGTATGAAAACATTGTTCCTCTTGAGCTTTGGGAACTTTGAACTCTCCAAAGGGTTCTTCAACCTCTGCACTCCTTGCAGCTACACTCTGTGCCTGAAAGCACTCGTCCCTCCTGAGCTTCTGTGCCCAAATCCTCAAGGAACTCTATGACTCCTATGCCTCTGCAGGGTCTTCACGCACACAAAGTGCTATCTCTCCTGAGCTTCTCAAACACTCAGGCCCCTAAGGGATTTTGTATTTCTTCCTTTCTCCCTCAGATGGAGAATTTGACATCCTCCTAGCTATCCTTCTACTCAAGCAACCTCTTGCTGAGTCTTTCAGGGTGTTCAACAACCCTGTGAAGATCCTTCAGTGGATTCTTTCTCTAACTTCCAGAACTCAAAGAGTTCTCTTCTCCTCTGTCTGCACACTTACTCAATGCCCTCCTGGCAAAGTATCTTCTCCCAGAACATCCAATAGTTATGTTTTCTTCTCCTGTGCATGTATGCACCCGGTCAAGGCCTAGCTGGAAGAGCTCTCAGAATCCTCAGTGATTCTGGTCCTCTCCTCCTGAACTCACAACAAAGTTCTTTCCTTTGTGCCCTCCTTGCACTGGCTCGATGCCCACCTGGCAGAGCTTCACAGAATCCTCAGTGATTCTGGCTTCTGTCTGAACTCACAACAGAGTTCCTCCAACTACACCTTGTGCCTGTGCTCAATGCCCACTTGGCAGAGCTTTACAGAACTCACAGCTAAGTTCTATCTGCAACTGTGTCTCTCCTACACAGCCTTGCCTCCTTTGAGTTGTTGACTTCAGTTCTTGTGCCGCAGCATGCCTTTGTCTGAACCCGCAGTATTCAGAAGTGCAACCTCTATGCACGGCTATCAGAACCTGCAACGTTCTGTCACACCCTCCTGGTGTGAAGCCTCAAAGACCTTCACCTGAAATCAAACACACTCCTGCAAATGCATGATAACAACATACATTCATAGCATACAATGGAACACTCACAGACACTCATTCAACACAGAATAATGCAGGAAAAACTGATCTTTGTATTAAATATGGAAAATGCCTGTATTTACAATGTGTTCCTAAGCATGGCCTGTAACAAGGTCTCGACTCTTCTCTCTTCTGCTCTACTCGCAGACTATCACACACTCAACTTACTCTTGGCCCTCGACTTACTACCAAAATGAGATACTAAAAATCTCTTTTACCTGAGGGGGCTCTTCGAGCTCTTCCCTCCAATCTACCTACCCTATTCAATTGCATTGAATAATTGTCTAGTCCGCATCTAGATCTAGATCTCAGCCATACAAACATTAATGGCCGATCTTATCTACAACTTGCACAAAGGCACGACTCTACATCTCACCACCTTAGACATTTAATTACATTGAATTCATATTTTAATGAGGATTGCGCCTCTCTTCATCTTTGAATGCATGCGCTCGACGTGGCTGGCTGGCTGGTTGGCTGACGTGGAGAGATGCTCCTGCATCAAAATGGGATGCACACAACCAATTGTCGCAATGTTATGTACACAACCAAATGTAATCATGTGACAAACATAGGCCAACATTACAATGATACGAACATTCCCTAATGTCACAATGTGATGAACATATCCCTCTATCATACTGTGACAAACTTATTCCAACACCATAATGTGACAAACACAAAATCTTCATTATAATTTGATGACCATAACCTTACAATGTCATGTGACGAATAAAAGTTGATCTCACAATGTGACAAACAAAATGTAATGTCGCAATGTGATGAACGAAACATAATCAATATTGCAATGTAGTAATGCCAGAAAATTGTAATGTTGTAGTGTGATGAACATATATGGCGATCATAATATGACAAACATTTATGACGATCACAATCTGACGAACATAGACCTATCCTCGTAGTATGATGAATACTATTATTCGGCAGATACGTCGAATGAAATATAAGCGCCGTTGCCGCTGATATCTAGTGCTTCGAATTCGACGTCTCAAACACTGAATCATACATATCAGGAGCTCCCTTTTTCCAGTGGTCATTCGGTCCTTATAGAACTCGGGCTTATCCACTACGTTTCTCCATTTTCTGCACACAACTTTGAGCTTAGAGTGCGATTTGTACGGCACTCTAAGCAAGCACTGTCTAATTATATCGTATGAAAGATTAGGAATAGTCTGATGTCGCAGTGCCAGCGTCTTTGACCTACGTAGCATGATGTTGAGGTCTACCTGAAATAAAAGGTATCATTGTACTATTAGAATTTGCAAGAAAAACAATAATGAAATTTGTTTAAGATATCATTGTACTATGACTAACAAGACAATAATGAAATTTGTGTAAGAGATCACTGTATTACTAGAATCTGCTAACAAACAAAAATGAAAAAACTTGCGTTACCAGTGATTTGAAGGTTGAAAGGTACCGTACTGCAGGGAGAAACTATGAATCGTCCAAAAATTGAAATTACCGTCTTGTTCGTTGTGATTTGAAGGGTACCGTACCACAGGGGGTAAACTATGAATCGTCTGTAAAATAACGAGGGTTAATATATATATGAAAAATTGAACGTTATAAAAAAGTGGACGTTGAGGAGGTGATAAGAAATGTAAACGTTGGAAGGGGTTTTAACCTACTTTACAAGCTCCTTTCCAATAAAATTTGAACGTTATAAAAAATGTGAACTTTGAATAGGGTGA
>JZKD02S0808486.1:102337-127965 GCA_000966675.3 Picea glauca | reverse complement strand
TATTAAGGTAATCTCTATATACCATAACTATGGCATACTTAGTGGAATTTTGAGCTTAAAAAAGATAAGAACCGTCATAAATGAGTATCTCCTTCCAATATATGAAGGTGAATTAATTAATGAAGTTCAAAAGGTAAAAGATGCCAAGAAAACAATTAAATGTGCAATACTTAGAAACAAATTTATTAGAGATAAATACCAAAAGACTATTAATAAATATGAATTTGGCACACTTGGACTCCTTTCTTGGAATTATTGTGGCTTTCCATGGAGAAAATGTCCCAAGTTAAGTTGTATGTTGAGTGAAATTGATATCAAATTGCTTGTTGAAGCTTGGGAACATGAAGAATCCATTGTCCCTAACATAGAAGGAATTGTCCTCTAGTTAATATGGAGCAAGATATCCTCTCACAAAGGCATTGGAGGCATAGTTTGTTACACAGGGAAGGACCTTTTTCATTATATTAATATTCACAAGAAAGAACCTCGCAATCGATACATATGGATAGAGATTTCAAAAATTAATATTAAAAAATCATATTGATCAATATGTTACTTTGTGCTTGTAAATTCTACCTTTTATAAGAAAAAAATTTACAAACAATTATTCATGTAATGGATTAGAACATGATATTTCTAGTCGAAGAAATGAAGGTAATAACCTCTTGTTAGGTGATATTAATACTTTAACAACAAGTAACCAATCTATAATCCTAAAAAATATCTCCATTCTTAACCTTGTATGATTGAATGCAGACATTACTTTAGCTCATAGATACAAAAGAAGCTCTAAATATTTATATGAAAGAAAAATTAGTTCCAAATTGGTCAATATTTGCATTTCTCACGACATATTAACTCGGAATGGTCTATTGAAGTGGTTGAAATCCAACTACATTAATTGTACTCATGATATTGGTAGTAATGTGGTAGGTTATGTTATATCTAATATTTTTGTATACAATAGACTTGGATTATAGACACTTAATATTAACTCTAAATTTTGTGGCACATAATAACCCTAAAATGAATAACAAATCATTTACTATGAAATATCCAAAATAATAGTGACAATATAAAGAATTCCATATAGGACATAATATATAAAATATGAATAAGAATGTGAATTAATGATACACTTTAAAATGATGAGTCACTTTTGTATTTATAGGCCCCAAGGTGAATTTTCATGTAGAACTATGTCTTTATGTGATGCACATTTTAATAATTAATATCCTTAGTTCTATAGTTTAGCTACATATATTTATGAATAATAATTATTTTTAAATACATAACTAACTCCATATAAGAAAAATCTAATAACAAAAATCATTTGATGTTCAACAAAAATAAAAATGATATTTTTCTAAACAATTTAAAACACAAATTAAACCTCCCAATAAGTAATAACAATATTAAAGACTTATATCATAGCTTTACAACAACTCTTAACTGGTATAAAATAGTAGACTTTTAAAGTTTCATGTAAATGGATAGTTGAATGGGAAACCCTAAATATGACAAAGAGTGTAAAATTGTTAAATAATCCATCAAGGAATCCTATGATAAGTCCTTAAAACATGACAAGATATGGTTTCAAATATCTAATTAAATGAAAATTGATATTATATAAATAGAAATCAAGACAATCTATAGCACTTTTCTAAATTGAATCGTAAAATATTTAGAAGCAAAAATCTTAAGGGACTGGAATTTGTACCTTAAAAAGATTTATGAATTCCATGATCTCATAGACAATATTCAAAAAAAAAAGAAATCTAAAAAAAAAAGTCTATATATTGATATTTTTTAGATAGAAATCAAATATACATGGACTATCCTTGAGAAGAATCATGTAACATAAATTTGAATAGACATAAACTTGTGCTCTTTTATTTATACATTTTCCAAGAATTTCCCACAATTTTTGAGTCAAAACAACATAACATAAATAGATTTAGTCATAGTCCATTATTTCATTTACATTTAACCTTGTTGAGGCTAAAGGTTGTGAATACTTAAAAGAAAAAAATATTTAGAACCTGAAGTGATTCTACTTTCTCTATACTCCATAACCCGCAGACTTCCCTCCTGTAGAACCAGAGATATTCTAGATAAGGCGTCTACTTCAATATTGAACTGGCGATAAATATGGCCAAAAGAAATGTTGTGTATCATATCATATAACTCCCTAATATGTTAAATTATGTTTATAAGTCATAAATTCTCCAACTTGCATTGGCCATTGGCCCAGTTGATCAAAATTTTGGAATCCATGTAAACTTGTAGCTAAGTCATCCACTTTTCCACTACCACCTTCACACGATTGTTGGTTCCTCCTCAGGATGCGTATGTTGAGTGAAATATATGCTATCTATTTCGACATTAAATTGTCAACCCGAGACTCGTAGGCTTTGAGGTGCCAACATTGTGTGTGCAGGTCTAGATCTCTAATATATCCTAGCCTAGCCTAATCTAATCTAATTCCAATAAACTCAAATAATGAATACCTTAAACTCTAATTCCAGGCGAAACTATAAACTCATAATTAACACTTAATTAAAAATCTTAATTCAAATTCATACTTAAAATGACAATAAAAAAATTCTTTGCAAACTCACTACTCTTGATTAATGTTAATTAGAAATTAGAACTCAAATTGATAACTGAGATTTCATTAAAAATCATAATCTAAAGTGAACTAAACTATCATTAAGAATCATACTCAAAATCAACCAAAATGCTATTAAAAATCATAATTAAAAATCCATTTCTATCTTATCATGTTGAAGCAACATTAACAAATGAAACAAACCTACAGAGAGTAATTGAAATTGAAATTAAAACTATCTAAATTAGTACTCTGTCAAAACTGTCAAAACTTAAAACAACTAATCTATCAAAGCTACAAATAAATATATCTAAATTAGTACCTTGCAGATTAACTTATAGCTAGGAAGAAAAAGACATAACATTGTAATTAACGAGCTTCTACAACCTGCAAACAAGACATAAACATTAACACAAAACCATGGAAGTGTAAAGACCCTATCATTACGACTAAAAGCAAAGCAGAAAGTGCAATTTTTTTTTTTAAACGAGACGACAAAAATGATTACAACTAAACAACACATCTAATGGAGAGAAACCACCTACTGAAGAGGAAGCAGATGACTACAAATACACGCACTGACACAAGAGAAATTGGATGAAACATGTGTAAAACAATAAAGAGGAATGACTACCCACCCAACACAAACAAGACCATGCCTACAATCTAAGGGACAACATCCCCCTCCCGGCACAACAACGTTGACGACCAATGAATAGAAACTTAAGGTGCAATAACTAAACAACTAAAGGAGTTACAACTTAAGAACTAATAACAACTTACATCTATCAATAACACCCACATGGAAGGCACCAACCTCGACCAAGCTATCCTTCACCTCTATCGCTCAGGGCACATGATGATCCCCTCATCAAGAATCATGTTGTCACCAGGCGATAGGCATGACAACCACCGTAGTGCAACAACATAATTGGACCCTCAACACCAACTAAATTTAATGCGCTAGGGGCTCAGGGACTATCTAAACACCTGACGACTAACCCTAGCACCCACATCGACAAGTCGACAAGACGACTATGACATTCGTACAGTGCAATAATTTCCTTGTGTAGAAAAATCCATCCGTTCATTAATTAAATGACATTGTTGGCCATCGAAGAAATTCTCCCTCAAGAATCCATTCTACAATAAGTCTTTATTAGTTAAATAAGATTTTAATTACATAAAGTTCTCACTACCCTCGTAATTTACTAACATGAATTTCCTTAAAGCCTAAGTTAACTCCCCCAACCCAATCATTACCCTACCCAAACATACAAGCCTTAGATCAACATTTTTTACATAACCACAAAGTTGTTTATCAATTGAGTATAACCTTAATCCCGCAGTCTAACTGTAATATCTGTCTAAGAATAGTTGGCGGGGTAGCATTTCTCTTGCAGTCTATAAAATAAATCCACAATGCTATCTAAAAGGAAGGATGTAGCTTTCTAAGATCAATAAGATTTTCTCATCAAGAATACTCGCTCATAAAAAGTTGTTCATTATAAACTAAAATATTTGTACCTTATTATCATACAAAATACCTATAATAAACTATTGCCAATATAATTATAATAACTGTCACCCCAATGTTGTCAATTATAATAATTACCATTAAAATAGTTGTTCCTAAAATTAAACATCATAGGCCAAAACTCAAAGATAGAACATTATCCAACACCAAAAGTAAACTCAATTTTGAAAGTGTACAAAGTTAACCATGTATATAAATTAGTGCATCTGTATCACAATTTCTAAGATTCCAATTTAACCATCCCACGACATTATCCAAGGTTTTCTAAATCCAATACATCTCTGGCACACATTAAAATATTTGAACTGTCAAGGAGTAACTCACTATCATTATTGTAATCCACAGGTTATAATAAAGCTTCTATTACACCTCTATCATAAATAACACAAAAATTAATTATTAATTAGTTGTCATCAATTTCAACGCAGATATAAATTCCATAGAAAGAAAAAAAACACACTAACACCAAAATTGTTGTCAGAAAATTTATATAATTACAGTGATACCAGAAATGTGACCGTGACACGTGCTTTTCTAATATATGGCTATCAAAATTAAATACTATTACTGTGTTAACATAGTGGAAGTGTTGCACATCCTATACAACTATATATAACTCGTTGTCATAACAAATTTCACTATGGAAGCCAAAGAAATGGATGAAATACGTTTGAAAGGAATGCAATTATAAAAGGAAAAGAAATTACCTCCAATCAGACATGCATCAATTAACCAACGCACCATAAAATTAATGAAACACAATCAACACAAGTGATGATTAAATGAAACAGATTCCTAAAGGGGGTGACATCTTCAAGTAACAAGCAATATCACAATCTTAACAACCACGATTGCAGTCTTAACCATGGAAAAATCATAGTCTTCTAATGCAAGAAGGAAATAGATGTCAAAATGAAAGGTATGCTCTGTGAACTAAAATGGAAATAACACCAATGATAAATGTCTAAATCGTTGTCTTGCCACCAATATGCCCCCATTAACCAGTAACGCGTAGGAAATTCATGGAGGAGAAACATATGCCAGATATATAATTTTGCCAGGAAAAATTCTCCCACAAATCAAACGAAATGAAGTCCTAAGAAGTGGAAAAATCTTGAGGAAAACACAAACGAAATGCAGTCTTAACCAAGCAATGATTAAGTCTGACAATGGAAAATCCCAATCTTAACTAGTGGTGGAAAAACACAGTGCAATAAAACCAACAATGGACACACATCGATAATAAAAATGTAGAGCAAAGAGATCTGACAATGGAAACACCTTGAGAAATCGCAGAGCATTAATTCAATCGTAACTTAATACCAACATTTGTTTCTAAATGAATAAATCTTCTCTAAAAATTAAAATCATATTGGGTCGTAAATTCATGGGTAAACTTAATAGCAATGGGTTAAATTCCATGGGTTAATGCCATCAACAGTCAAGAAGAGAAGAGGTTTAACACAAGAAAAAAATGCAGAGAGTAAATGCCATTGAATCGTAGGAAATGCAGAGTAAAATTGTAGAGTAATGGAAGACGAGAAGTAAGGAAAAACACACAATAAATTTCCAGGAGAAGCATTATAAAATCATCCTTAAATAATTGCCAGGAAGGGTATTAAGCGCAGGGATCAACACAGAGGATCATAAGCAGTTCGTTGCGGGAAGAAAAACCACCACAGAGGTAATCAATGCAGCAAGGCGCAAGACAATCACTCAACCAGGGAAAACCAACAGGGGTAGACAGTGGGGCCAACACATCCTTCGCTCATCATCCACGCACATAAAAGAAGGGCATTAGAATCTATAGGTCACTGTGCACCAAAGTGATGACTGTCGATTTGGCTCTTGGATGACTACTCAAGCATAGAATGATGAACTAGGGATGAGGACAAAGTAAAGCACAACCCATCACAACAAATCAATAAAACTAGTCAGGCAATCACAACATTCAGGGATCGAAGCCAAGGGAATCAAGTCAAACAGGGAGCTTAAGGCTTAAGGGGAAAAATAAGTTCTCGGTTGAAATGTTAAGTCAACATTTTATTTACCCAAGTAAAATTATATAAATAAAAGTGTAAATTATAATAATAATCTACGATGCATAAATAATGGAAGCGTACCATAGCCCAAGTCACCCTTTCTGAGTCATTGTTCATCACGCTCTGTGCAGCTCCCACTTTTCGACTCATGAGACTTCATCGATACCTCCTAACCAACATTAGGGGTGATATTCCTCCCCCTTAGCCCCCCGAGATGCAAAGGGGCCACACACACTAAACCAGAGAACAACTAGCTCCCAGCTTGCCTCGCAAGGTCAAGCTACCACTCCTCATTTAGCTGAGTATCCCAACTCCCACAAGCTAAGTCATTCAAGTCTAAATTTTTGCAGCATAACATTATGCATCCCAGAAGAGATCCATCACCCTTCTCCTCCCTCCTTTATATAGAGTTTCTAAGTCATTTACTTTCCCAAAATCCCATTTAATTTATTGTTCAATAATTTAATTCATAAATCCTCCCCATACATGTGTCACCCATCCCCTTCATTGCACCATAAATTTATTTCATTAATTAATTAACTACTCACATTTCCCTCACCCACCTAAAAGAATTCCTAGAATCGCTCCTAGGTGTGCCCATATTCCCTTACCCATTTTAATGACTTACCCCGTTACTAATTCACTAGTTGAGTTCAATTTAGAAAGTTCTTAAATGCATGATACCTTACTAAGTCGGTCTTTCTTCTTTTTCCTTTTGTTTCCCTTTCTCTTTATGTTTCCCGCTTTTTCCTAGTTTCCTAATTCTTTTAAATTTCCCTCTTTCCCTTTTCATTTAAAACTTAAATTGGCAAGTGTAGAAAATTACCTTTTCCCCTTTTTCTTTTTAATTAATAAAATTTTAATTAGCATATGTGACAAACAATTATTTCCCTTTTAAAATTTTAAATCCCTCCATAATTTGATTTTAATAATTTAATTGAGTTTCTTACCCCCCTTTGTCACAAGTTTAATGATGATTATTAGCATTATTTATTTATTTTTATTTTTATTTTTATTTTTATATAAATATTTTTCTTTTACCGTAAGTTTCACCTAGAACTAGATTTTAATTTCCGAGGTTGGGCAACATTTTATTAGGGAAATTTTTTAAAAATATTTCTTATCACATTGTTCATTCTAAGGCCATCTAGGTTTATTAAGTTATTAATTAACAACGTGATGTTCCCTTCAGGACGCACTAGGTGCTCCAAGGGTGCCACTCACCTCATTATGTTTTCTTTGCACGACGTGCCCTTCAGGATGTACTACGTGGTCCAAGGGTACCAATCGCCTCTTGATTGATTTGGTAGACATCAAAAACCCCAGGAGTGAATAGTCCACTTAGGTGATCTTATGGTAGACTAAGGGCCTCTAAGGAATAATTCACGTGCCTTATTGTGTGCCCCTTAGAATCATCATGAGCGACTATCATAGTATACCCTCATGACATCGTGGATCTTCTCGAACTAGGTAGTAGTTAACCTACAATTCGAACCATGGTAGGAGTGCTAGTAGAGTGTAGCAGGGTTGTTTTGCACACCTCTCCCTCAACGTCTATGGTAGTCGTGCATGACCCCTCTACTACACATGTGAGTCTGGTCGACAAGCTATCGTGAGCCCGCATCATCAAGGAATCATGTCAGAAATAATATCCATAATCATAACATCTAATCAGATGCACAAATGTCATATATACAAAAATCAAACCCTAATAGTCCACTCCCTGACTCGATCAGGAGTCCAAGTATTTCATTGATGCCTTTGCATCCTCGAGGTCCAAAATCCTGCACACTCAGGAGAACCGGGTCAATAACACCTGTCTATAATAATACATCAAACTAACATGTCATCATATCCATAATGCCTCATAATCATGATCAAATGCCCAATAGTAATATAATCTAGATCACTTGCAAGCAAGTGTCCTCCCAGAATAAGTTCTCATGGTGCGCATTAGAGTAGGATGTTACAGGAAGTCCTTCTATGATATGCATAGTTCAAAAAGCAATATGCAATGTACATGAAGATTAATTAGACAAGAAATCTACAATTAAATCATACACACAACAAGCAATTGAAATAGATAAATTCACATAATGAAGAAATGAATTCGAAATCTAAGAAAGGAAACTAGATAACTTTAAATATGTACTAATAGAAACAATCACCAAGACCAATGGTTCCCTCCCTAGGAGGTCATGGAAATTCTTCAACAGGAAATCACAATTAGAAATCTAACACAACACTGTCATTAATTATAAAAATAGATTATAGAACAAAATTGGTGATAATGTTTGTATCAAATAACAAAATTCATCCCTTCTAGCTCCTATCACGGACAATATAGGTGATTACATAGCTTGATAGGTTGGCCACTGGAAGGGTTGACCCTCTCTAAAAACAATAAACTCATTAATTTTATTCTAACAACAACATCTTCTCAACAATCTTGTGTGTCACTCACTAGTCACTACAACTGCCCAATCCAAGGTGTGTCGAGCTCTGTAGCTTTAGGGCACGAGGGGGCATAAAACCCACATCCCTGATTTGTTAACCAAAGGCTGCCAATATACCAACCACCATCTCCTATGTTCTCTTATTGTCAGATCGGGTGCCAGATGGAGTGTCAAATTGTGTGCCAGATCAAGTGTTGAACAGAGTGCTTGACGAGGTACCAAATGGAAGACTCGATCATGATTTCTCCATGTTGCAAAAAAAACATAATGTTATATATCTTTATAAACATCAAGCTGAGATGAATTGATAACAAAATTATTTCAAAAATAATAATTATACATACCTAATGCTAATTCATGGTGAATTCATATATAAATCTTTGAGAATACCTTCAAAATGGCTAAATGAGATGATAGAATATATAATATCGCATGAAAAAAGGATTTGGCCATCGAAACAAAATAACCAAAACACAAACCCAACATTACCCCCACGCCTAAGGATTTGCAGGTCCCTATGCAAAAAAAAATGAATCACCCGACATAATTGGACTCGTGAAGGAGGGGGTGGATTGGCTTTAGAATCTTCTCCCTCTTGTCTTAGGGATTTTGTCTTGGGCCTTTTATGGTGTTTCAATTGCATCCAGAGGCTGTGATTGGTGGTGGTCATTTGATCAACCAATCGCTAAAGATAATTCAATTTTGTTTGCAATACAACATTTCCATGATGTAGATTCATATCCATAGTTTTTCTCTCTTCCAATTGTTGAATCAACTGAGCATTTTCTTGTTGCAATTTCTCAATAAATCAGGTATGATTAGATGGTTCAAAAAAAGATGGCTTGGATCCCTTGATGGATGTAGAAGGTATATCAACTTTGGAAGAAGATGTTGGCATCTGGGAGGAAGGAGTAATAGTGTTTTTGTGAGAAACAATAGGTTCATAATTGACTTCTTTATTGGGTTCAAACTCTTTTGCAGAAACTTCTCTGAGTCTTATATAGGGGATTTCATGATCGGAAGATAATTGGATAGGATCCGAAGTGCTTGGAGGTTTTACATTGGGTTTTCCACTCGTACGTCATGTGCTTCTTCGAAAATATTCCCCCTTGAATCAATTGGATCCTCTTCTATTTTTAGGGACTGAAGGAAAGTCTTGTTGAAATGCATCTTCCATCTTCTTAGGTTGAGGATCAACATGTGTTGAATAAAATGGGTAATTATCAACATGATTTTTTATTTTCTTACATGATGAGGATGCAGGGGAATAACAAATTTTCTTGACCTGTTTATCAGAATGAGAGATAGTTTGAGTTGGAGGGTTTGGATTATTTGGAGAATGAGGCTTATATGGCGTGATATCCCCTGAATCAACTAATCTCTTGCTGGTATTGACTGTGAGATGGGGTTTTGAGAATTGGTAGAGGAATTCATCCCATGTCTTGCCCTATTTTTTCAATTCAGCTATAATAAGCAATTTGATGAGGCCATGGTGGAATATACTATTGTGAGGGTTGGGCAAGTTTTTTTGAACTTGGGAAGACATTTTCTCAAGGATTTTCAGGAAGTAGAAATAAAAATTCAAGGGTTTATTAAATTGGAAATGGGCTAACATACGAAAATGAAAATCTTTGAAGACAAAGTACATACCTTTACAACTGATAATCCCGGTAATTATGATCAGGGGTTTAATCAATTCATCCTTGATCCATTCTTTTGAGTACCCTTTGGCTCCATAAACATTTGAAATTCATGCTTGAGTACTCTGCTATAGCTTGGATGTGGAAATTGATGGTGTTTGAACCATCGATCCCCAACCCGTGGAAACTTCATGGATGAGGCAATAGAATATTCAGAGACCCTACGCGATCTAGCCTCCGATTGAACCTAAGAGCGAATTGTAGTGAAACACCATCATCGTGGCCTTGCATACTGGCCAAGAATGGTCCCCACCCCACGCAAAGAAAAATCTCCCTACACTCTAGGAATTCAGGAATGGTCAGAAGATCAACATAGGAGGAGGTTTCATAACATTTAGGCATGGTTAAAACATGGAGGATGAGTAGAATAAAGGAATTAGTCAGAGGGTGAGCACGACACATCAAGAAGGGGATGAGTGGAATGGAAATTGGGGAAAAAAAATAGATCAATGTCCAAGTCTTTGACTTGGACATTTGATCATAAAAATGCATTATTTTTTTTTAATTCAATTATAAACATGAATTTTGAACAACATGCCATTCAATCCATATTAAATTACCATTGCAACAAGTGTAGTAATTCGAATAATAATTTTTGCATGAAATCATGGTCATTTACAGTATATACATACCTCATATGGTCCTCCATATGGCACTCCATCTGATCATCTAGATGGCACTCCATCTGGTCTTCCAAATGGCACTCCATACAAAACTTCATATGGTACTCTTGTGCAAGTGGAAAGTATCCCCATTGTAATGGACGTTCACCCATAGCACTTAGTTTGGGAAATTTTTAACAGTCACGGTGAATATGATGTTCCATTGTTAATTTCCTTTTCATCATTCTTGTAACAATATGATGCAGGAGCATCTCTCCATGCTGCTAGCCATCTAGCCAGCCACGTCGGTGCGTATGTATTTCAAAAAGTTGAAGGGGGGCGTAGCCTCATTTCAAATTCGAAATAAATGTAATTAAATGTCTTAGGATGTTGAGCCAGAGAAGCCATGCCTTTGCGCAGGTTGTAGATAAGATAGGCATTTATTGGAGATCAGATGAGATCTAGTTCTTTATAGCAGACTAGACAGCCATTGATTGTAAAATTAATTAGAGTAGGTAAATCCTGGAGGGAAGCGCTCGATGAGAACCTCAGGATAAAAGAGATCTGAGATCTCATTTTAGAGTGGGAATGGTTGAGTTGAAGAGCCGGGAGAGGGCTCAGGAAAACCTTGTAAAATATACAGGCATTTGCCATTATTAATACAGAGAAATTTTTCCTGCATTATTATGTCATTATAAGCATGTCTGTGAGTGTTCATTATATGCTGTGAATGTAAGTGCTATGTGGATGTATTCTGCAGGAGTTCGTGTGATTTCAGTTGGAAGGTCTTTGAGGCTTCACACTAGGAGGGTGTGACAGAACATTGAGGTTTTGATGGCCGTGCACAGAGGTTGCACTTCTGAACTCTGAGGAGTCAGACGGAGACGTGCTGAGGCACAGGACTAAAGTCATCAACTCATATAGTAGGAAGACCTTTGGGGTTACTGAACACCTCAAGAGGCAAGGCAGTGTAGCTGAGACGTTGTTGTGGACAGACCCTATGAGGAGTTCTGTAGGGGCTCTACCAAGAGGGTATTGAGCGTATGTAAGGAAAGAACTCTGTTGTGAGTTCAGAAAGACCAGAATTCTGCTGAGGGTTCTGAGGATCTCTATCTGGAGGAAATCGAGCGAAGTGCGTGAGTGCATGGGGAAAGAATAACTATTGCGTGTTCTGTGGAAGAGATACTCCGCCAGAAGGGCGTTGAGGGAGTGCGCAGATGGCACAGGAGGAAGGAACTCATTGATTTCTATCATCTGCGTGAAGCATCCACTGAGGGAGCTTTCACTGGGTTACTGAATACCCAGAAGATTCAGCGAGGAGGTCACTTGAGCAGAAGGATAGAAGGAAACGTCCATATTCTCGATCTGAGGGAGAAGAAGTACCAAATTCCCCAAGGGGTCTGAACGTTCGTGGAAACTCAGGACAGATCGCACTTTGTGTCCGAAGATTCTACGAGGAGTGTAGGAGTCAACGGATCTTGTGAGAATCCAAAAGTCAGAAGCTCAGGAGGAAGCTCAGGGGGAAAAGTTGCGCGGGAGTTAGTCCTTCGGCGCCGAGAAGAGAACCGGGGGCCATTGGTATTTGGTATTCGGCGTTTGTGGAGGTAAGAGTTTTGCACTCGTCGAAATCGCGATTAGCAATTTCCCAATTTAATGGGAGCCATTGATCCTTAGAGGGATAGGTGGCGCGATATCCCGGAGAGTCGGGGTTCGGCACTTCGCAACTCTCGGCGTCGAAAGAATCATGGAGGATTCGCGAAACTCTGAGTTGCGACGGGTCCCACCGTGGTATCATTTAGTATTGACAGGTGTTGCCACATATCGGGGTTTGGGACTTGAAATTTCATGTGGATCGTGGCAATAGAAGTTGTGAATTCCCGATCGGAGATTTCCTGATTGCTACAAGTGTGTAGGGTCCAAGCGACAACAGCGAGGACAGGTGTCATCAGTGATCGACACATCGAGATTCGAAGTTTGGGAATCCAATCTGTTGACATCGCGAGTAGCGATATCCCGATAGGGAAATCTATGACGATAGAAGGGGAGAAAGTCAACGATTGACCATATCGGGGTTCGGGGATTCATGATGCATAAGGCACGAGAGCATAGAATTCACGATATTGCGAATTTTGATTTCCCGATAGGCCCAAGGGAGATCGTAAGGAGAGCATCCTGTGGGTGCGGAACAATCCCAATATGGGATTGAAGAGAAATGCAACTCTTTGACCAGTGAAGAAGAAGATTCTTGTGAGAGTGGTTGGACCGTGAGGGTCGCGACTTTGCACCAAGTGGTATCAGAGCTAGAAATTTTTCCTGTATATTTCAAGTGAGAGGAGTGAAGGAGAAAAGGAGAGCACTCTGATACTCACAAATTGCACCAAGTGGTATCAGAGCCAGAAATTCATATGTACATTTCAGGTGAAGTGAGAAGGCAGCAGGAGGAAGACAGAGTTACTGAAGACTCTGTGACGAAAACGTGCAGGTGGACAACAGTCGTGGATACAGTCATTAGGAGACTGTAGGAAGATGAAGCTGGAACACTCAGGGATGCAGAGTGATAGCAGTAAGTTTGCCAGGAAGGCAGACAGGAACAACAGCATGGTTACTGAAGGCCATAAGCATGCTGAAAGGAAAAGTCTAAAGCTGATGAGCACAACAGAAATGGATAAAGAGCTCACTGACATAAAGCGAGAGATGGAGGAGCTCAAAATGAAGATGCGTCAAGATAGGAAGCAGAGAAGGGTTTATGAATGGCCCCTGAGGAAGTCAAAGGTGAAATGGACAGTCAGGGAGTTGATGGTCAAAAGAAAATGGAGGTTGTTAAAGAGATGGTTGAGGTATGCTGAAACCCTCAAGGCCACCAAGGAGGAAGAAATGGTTTACATCTGTATGCCAGAGACTGGAAAAAGTCTCGATGATTGGGATGATGAAGAAGATGAATTGAGATCGACTAATGATCTCGAAGACTGCCATGAAGACAGAGAAGAGACTCCAGATTGCCAAGAGAGAAATGAGTTGAGGTCAGTAGAGGGTCTCACAGACTGTCGGGAGGATAGTGAGGGAATTTCACATTTCCGGCTGGGAAATGAAGAGAGATCAGATGAGGATCTCAAAGACTACTAGGAGGGTAGCGAAAGCATTGAAGACTGCCGAGAAGGCAGTGGAAGTGTGTCAAACTGTCAAGTGGGCAAAGATGAAAAATTGAGACTTTCTGAAAGTCTCATGGACTCAATGGATAGTTCAATTCAGCAGGGCTTGCTGATGAACATGGGATTGGTTGATCTCATAATCTGCCAGGGAAGTAGCGGAAGCATCCCGTATTGCCAGGTAGGCAGGGATGAGCAGATAAGACCATCTGTGGGTCTCAACAACTCATAAATGAGTTGGAGCTGGCAAAGAAAGAGAGCTCAAAGCTAAATATGGATCAACAGGTGCAGCTGACAGAGGTGAAAAAATATCAGGGTGATATCTTGATGATTGGGGGAATTCCAATATTCCTGCCATCTGCCCAGGAGGAGGCAGAAAATTATGTTGAACATGCATCAATAGCAGGGGAATAGTCACAGTTGATGATGATTGTCAAAGAAGAACAAGAGTTGGAGCAGACGTTTGCGACTACCCAAGCAAATGAAAGGAAGAATGAGTGTTCTGAGGGACAACTCTATAATTTCAGCCAGCAAGCTGAAAGAGCTGTAGCATTGAAGCTGATAGCAGAAGAAGAAGTAGAAAAAGAAGGATAAGAAGACGAGCATTATGAGGAATGGCTCAGCATTTTCATCCATAAAGATGAAAGGAATGCAACAAAGGAGGTTGCAGAAGAAGAGGAAGAAGAAGTAGACAACACATGTTTTGCTGAGCCGTGGGATCAATTGGAAGCCCTAGAAGAGAAGGTAAAGGTGCAGGGCATGCACATCCAACAGGTAAAGTTGGAACCAGACGAAGGCATGGGAGATCATGATGATCTGCCCAATGGCCAAAAATTTTTGCAGCTGAGGAGACTGCAACAACGAGACCAGCCAAGGGAGCAGCTGGATGAAGTGATCGAGGAAATCATGGAGCTGATGGTGAAGTCAGCAGACACTACCAGCAAGGAAAGGATGAGCAGAAGGAAAGAAGCAGTAGTAGCAACAGTGCAGCGGAAGCAGCGGCAGCAGCAGAATGGAGCAGATGAACAACTCCAAAGATTTGTTTGGGATCCTGGAGGATTTCCAACAGCTCAGAGGAGAGGCTCATGAGTAGGAGCTCATGATTTTTGCAGCTGTGGAGTATGATGCAGGAGCATCTCCTCATGCAACCAACCAACTAGCCAACCACGTCGGCGCGTATGTATTTCAAAAAGCTGAAGGGGGGCGCAGCCTCATTTCAAATTCAAAATAAATGTAATTAAATGTCTTAGGCTGTTGAGCCAGAGAAGCCATGCCTTTGCGCAGGTTGTAGATAAGATAGGCATTTATTGGAGATCGGTTGAGATCTAGTTCTTGATAGCAGACTAGACAACCATTGATTGTAAAATTAATTAGAGTAGGTAAATCCTGGAGGGAAGCGCTCGATGAGAACCTCAGGGTAAAATAGATCTGAGATCTCATTTTAGAGTGGGAATGGTTGAGTTGAAGAGCCGGGAAAGGGCTCAGGAACACCTTGTAAAATATGCAGGCATTTGCCATTATTAATACAGAGAAGTTTTTCCTGCATTATTCTGTCATTATAAGCATGTCTGTGAGTGTTCATTATATGTTGTGAATGTAAGTGATATGTAGATGTATTCTGCAGGAGTTCGTGTGATTTCAATTGGAAGGTCTTTGAGGCTTCACACTAGGAGGGTGTGACAGAACGTTGAGGTTTTGATGACCGTGCACAAAGGTTGCACTTTTGAACTCTGAGGAGTCAGACGGAGACGTGCTGAGGCACAGGACTGAAGTCATCAACTCATATAGAAGGAATACCTTTGGGGTTACTGAACACCTCAAGAGGCAAGGCAGTGTAGCTGAGACGCTGTTGTGGACAGAACCTCTGAGGAGTTCTGTAGGGGCTCTACAAAGAGGGTATTGAGCGTATGTAAGGAGAGAACTCTACTGTGAGTTCAAAAAGACCAGAATTCTGCTGAGGATTCTGAGGATCTCTGTCTGGAGGACATCAAGTGAAGTGCGTGAGTGCATGGGGAAAGCATAATTGTTGCGTGTTCTGTGGAAGAGATACTCCGTCGGGAGGGCATTGAGGGAGTGCACAGATGGCACAGGAGAAAGGAACTCATTGGGTTCTATCATCTGCATGAAGAATCCACTGAGGGAGCTTTCACTGGGTTACTGAATACCCAGAAGATTCAGCGAGGAGGTCACTTGAGCAGAAGGATAGCAGGAAATGTCCATATTCTCCATCTCAGGGAGAAGAAAGACCAAATTCCCCAAGGGGTCTGAACGTTCATGGAAACTCAAGACAGATCACACTTTGCACACGAAGATTCTACGAGGAGTGTAGGAGTCAATGGATCTTGTGAGAATCCAAAAGTCAGAAGCTCGGGAGGGATAGTTCCTTTGTGATACTGGGGAATGGACCCCAGGAGAATGTTCGAGCCAGGAGAAGATGTGAAGCGGAAGAAATCCTCAAGGAGGAGAATCAATGGCCAGGATTCGCAGGAGAGGTTCGTGAAATCCCGCTGACCGTCAGATCAGGGGAAAAGTTGCGCGAGAGTTAGTCCTTCGGCGCCGGGAAGAGAATCGGGGGCCATCGAGATTCGGTATTCGACATTTGTGGAGGTAAGAGTTTTGCACTCGTCGAAATCACGATTAGCGATTTCTCGACTTAATGGGAGCCTTTGATCGTTAGAGGGACAGGTGGCGCGAGATCCCAGAGAGTTGGGGTTCAACACTTCGCAACTCTCGGCGTCGAAAGAATCACGGAGGATTCGCGAAACTCTGAGTTGCGACAGGTCCCACCGTGGTATCATTTAGTATTGAAAGGTGTCGCCGCATATCGGGGTTCGGGACTTGAAAGGTCTTGTGGATCGTGGCAATAGAAGTCTCGAATTCCCGATCAGATATTTCTCGATCGCTACAAGTGTGTAGGGTCCAAGCGACAACAGCAAGACAAGTGTCATCGGTGATCGGCACATCGGGATTCGGAGTTTGGGAATCCAATCTGTTGACATCGTGAGTAGCGATATCTCGATAGGAAAATCTTCGACGATAGAAGGGGAGAAAGTCAACGATTGACCATATCGGGGTTTGGGGATTCGTGAGGCATAAGGCACGAGAGCATAGAATTCATGATATCGCGAATTCCGATTTCCCAATAGGCCCAAGGGAGATCGTAAGGATATCATCCTGTGGGTACGGAACAGTCCCAATACGGGATTGAAGAGCAATACAGCTCTTTGGCTAGTGAAGAAGAAGATCCTGGTGAGAGCGGTTGGACCGTAAGGGTCGTGACTTTGCACCACAATATAAAACAACTTGTTCCTATGTTCATAGATGTGTAACACAGATCTGTAGTGAGTTTAACAGTGTTTTATTGATCTGTAGTTGTCACAAAGAACCAGTTAAGTAGTCTTCCATTATATAATCATACAATAAATTAAAAAATGCACAGTAGGCTTATAGCACATAGTGATGTCAACAATATAGAATCTAGCATACTAAAAAACAATTGCTAATATAATAGCCTAGAATATCATAAAAACAATCTGATATCATTTTTGACACAGATCCTACTTCCTCTTCTCATGGATTGTAATATAGATGACAATGTTTATCATTTTTCATCTCAAGAAACCCCTCCCCCACTTCTAAGTATTGTGACACCTCACAATCAAATATATAGGGAACCAGTCAATTCTCCCAATAGCCTAAGATTTACAGATTTCCAGATGTAGAGATAAATTTCACACATCATTCTGACAAGATGGTTAAAATATGGCCCCACCTATAGGAAAAAACATCCTACATATAGTTAAGAAGAAGTAGGAGAGAGAGTCTTAGTATTGTCTTAAATTTAGTTCCCAATGGCAGGTTGATGGAGTTTATTTACCTTTTATTAACCATGCATATTTCTTTTCATCTTTGTTTACAAGTAATTTTTTACATCAGGACAATTTTTAAGATTTAGGAATTTTATTTATTGTTTTTCAGATCATCACCCTCGCTAGGTAGAATGTCCCGCTTCCAGCAAGCCTATTTAGTAATCTGATGGGTTTACCTAGTCATACCATATGCTGGTACCCACTGCCAGTAGACTTGTTTAGTATCCCGACGAGTTATCCTCTTACACCCTTTTACAATAGACACTGGTCCACCATATTTTAAGATTTTATATAAAGATTTTATTTTTTCAAGAACATGGGGAGGCAGCTCTGAAATTTTTTTGTTTAAGGTTGGGATGGTATTTAGGTTAGAGGATGACTCTTCTTTTTTTATTCCTTATAGATTGTCTTGATGTAAGGGGTGCTTAAGTGGATGTATCATATCTAAATATATGGTATAATCAATATTTTTTAGTGTGTAGTGGATGGTACCATTGGAAAAGAACATAAAGGTATCTTCATTCCCTACTCACTTTCTTATTTTTTTTAAATTTATATTGATGTTTCCATGACTAACCTCTAATCAGACCTTCTTGCTACTCTTTCATAAATATACTTTACTCACCTACTCAGCGTTCTTGGGTAAATTGTATGAGCACCTTCTAGGTTCGATAAGACAAGGTGTCACTTCCTTATATCCCCTAGTGGTGGATCTTATGAGCAATTTCCATTAAATATTCCTTGAGAGAAAGGAAGATAGATATATTGCAAAAAATATGGCCAATTCATAGCAAGCAATTTCTAAGCATAATAAGAAGTCATTATTCAATTGATGCTTAAGTATAAAACATAGTTCAAGTATAGAAACATCTTCTTCCGAAGTAAAATAATTCCCTTTCTATCTCCTTGGAGTTGTCCACTTGTTGTTAGATGAATACCTATAAAACGTTTCTAAAACTGTTTGTCAAAAACCACACTCGAAAAGATAAAAAATTGATGATATCAATGAGATCAAGTCATAGGCACATGTATCTCATAGTTCTTTTATTAAAAAGAAAATGTAAAATGAGGTTGCATTAGAATTTAATCTAAACTAACAACATGCATCTTTTATTTACTATCCTACCCTACCTAAAAATAAAGGAACATATTTATTCAAGTGTAAGAATTTTTCCAATGTAACCATGTGTGAAGAAAGATAAGAAACATACCCATATCTGCATATGAAAAAGTTAGCATAGTGATTACCTGAATATGAAGAACCAACCAACCTACTTGTTTTGGCATAAGAGGGTGTTGGAGAAGAGAATAGTATTATGGCCTGAAGGCCTCTTGAAACCAAATTTCAATGTAATTTTGATGTTCATCAACCACAATTTCTATGCTCTCATTCATCATGCTATGCATATCCTCTTCTTCTGGATGATTGATTTCTAAAGTAGATAAAGGATCTTTTGATATGGATGTTGAGAACTCCTCAATCTCAGGTCTTAGTGATTTCTCTCCACCGGATGTAGTCCATAATTTTCATCTTCCTTTGCAGTTTGGCAAGGAAAATCATTTTGTATCTCAAAGGACCTTTATTCTTATAATATTACTGGAGAGGTAGATACACTTTTGGCTGCTTCCAAAATGTGTTCTTCTTGAAAAGAAGAAATCTTGGCTGCTGCTAGGATTTGAGAAAGTTCCCTCAAGCTAATGGTTTCTTCTGATTTCATCTTATTGTTTCATAAAACTTGGTTCACACAAATATTAGTGTACGGGTTTCTTACAACACCCAAAATTTTATACGTGTTTTTGATGATTCTAGTCAAGACTACCTACCAAAAAAACATTTTTTCATAAATCAAACACACATTTGTATGAAATAAAACACACTTACAATAAATAAATCAAACTCGCAGTCACTCCTACATTAAATTGTGGAAAGTAAAAATGCCCAAACTTACAGAAAGAAAGAAAAACACACTTGCATAAAATTAAATTGCAAGAAAGTAAACATACTAAGAAAAAGAAAAAAGAAAAAAATGAATAACAAACAACAACCAATGAAATAATACTTAAATTCAATGCTATTGAAAAAAATGAAATGAATTGAATTGCAAAACTTAAAGCATACTACTTAAAGGAAACTTGAACTCCACATGCTACTTTTGACCTCACTATCACCAAGTTATGTTTTCACAAGAGATAGCTCTTCAAAAAGAAAATACAATTGTAGGAAAGAAAGCATGCTTGTGGGAAAGTTAATTGCAGAAAAGTAAACAAACTGAGAAAAGTAAATATACTAAGAAAAGTAAGCAAACTTGTAGAAAAAGTAAACACTCTTGTGGAAAGGGAACAACAAGACTTTGGAGAGACCCATTAAAATGGATGCGTAGGTTCTTACCTCTCGTCTTAAAGTTTATCCGCATCCTTTTTGTGTAATTAAAATCAACCTACCTACCTAAGCTCTAATCCCTTTATCACCTCCCCGACAACGGTGCCAAAAATGTCGACTGAAATATATGCTATATATTTCAACACTAAATTGTAAACGCAGGGCTTGTAGGTTTCGAGTTGCCAACATTGTATGTGCAGGTCTAGAGCTCTAATATATCCTAGCCTAGCCTAATCTAATACAATGCCAATAAAATCAAATAATGAAGACCTTAAACTCTAATTCCAAGAAAAGCTATAAACTCATAATTAACACTTAATTAAAAATCCTAAGTCAAATTCATACTTAAAATGACAATAAAAACACTATGTTCAAACCTACTACTTTTGATTAATGCTGATTAGAAATTAGAACTCAAATTCATAACTGATATTTCATTAAAACTCATAATCTAAAGTGAACTAAACTATAATTAAGAATCATACTCAAAATCAACCAAAATGCTATTAAAAATCATAATTAAAAATCCATTTCTATCTTATCATGTTGAAGAAACATTAACAAATGAAACAGACCTATAGAGAGTAATTGAAATTACAATTA
Organism: Picea glauca; assembly: GCA_000966675.3. Classification (NCBI taxonomy): domain Eukaryota; kingdom Viridiplantae; phylum Streptophyta; class Pinopsida; order Pinales; family Pinaceae; genus Picea; species Picea glauca. Next base: position 107,019 of record JZKD02S0808486.1, on the reverse strand, counting down.
AACCTATCTAAATTAGTACTATGTCAAAACTATCAAAACTTAAAACAACTAATCTATCAAAGCTACAAATAATCTTATCTAAATTAGTACCCTGCAGTGTAACTTATACCTAGGAAGAAAAAGACATAACACTGTAATTAACCGGCTTCTACAACCTACAAACAAGACAAAATCATTAACACACAACCATGGATGTCCTTGTATGCTATACACAATTCAAAAAGAAATTCGCAATGTATAGGAAGATGAATTAGATAAGCAATCTATAATTAAATCATACACACAATAAGCAATTGAAATAGAGAAATTCACACAATGAAGAAATGATTTCAAAATATAAGAGAAGAAACTAGATAACTGTAAATATGTATTGATAGAAACAATCACCCAAACCAATGGTGGGCCCCCTAGGAGGTCGTGGAAACTCTTCAACAAGAAATCACAATCAGAAAGCTAATGAAGCGTTGTCATTAATTATAAAAATAGAGTATAGAACAAAATTGGTGATAATGTGTGAATCAAATAACAAAATTCATCCCTCCTGTCTCATGTCATGGAAAATAGTGTTTATAGGTGAATACACATCTTGAGAGATCGACCATTGGAAGGGTCGACCCTCTCTAAAAATTGTAAACTCATAAATTTTATTCTAACAACAACAACTTCTCAACAATATTGTGTGCCACTCAGTGGTCGTTGCAACTTCCCAATACAAGGTGTGTCAGCCTCTATAACCCAAGGGAATGAGGGGGCATATCTCCATATCCTTAATTCATTCATCAAAGTCCACCAATATACCAACTGTCAGCTCCTATGCGCTTTGAGTGTCGAATTGCGTCCCAGATGGAGTATCGGATCGTGTTTCGAATCAAGTGTTGAACAGAGTGTCAGACGAGGTCATGGATGGAGTATCAGATCATGATTTCTCCCTATGGAAAAAAATCCATAAATTTAGATAATTATAAACATCGAATTGATATGAATTGATCACAAAATCATTGCAAAAACAATAATTATACATACCTGGTGAGAATTCATGGTGAATTGATATATAAAGATTTGAGAATACTTTAAAAATGGATAAATGAGAGCATAGAATACATAATATCACATGCAAAAAGGATTTTTCCATTGAAACAAAATAATCAAAACACGAAACCAATAGACTTCCCTCATGTAGAACGAGAGCTTTTTTACATAAGCCATCTACTTCAATATTGCACTAACGATAAATATGGTCAAAAGAAATGTTGTGTATCATATAATATAACTCCCTGATATGTTACACTATGTTTATAAGGACCTAATTCTCCAACTTGCATTGGCCATTGGCCCATTCGATCACAATTTTGGAATCCATGTAAACTTGAAGCTGAGTGATCCCCTTTTCCACTACCATCTTCAATAGGACCCATAAAGCATAGAATTTCACACGATTGTTTCTTCCTTCTCAAGATGCATATGTTATGTGAAAGTGATATTTATTATTTATGAACATGATAGCCCCAATTCCACATATCCTTGGCTCTCCCTAGTTGGCCTCATTAAAAAATCCTCTTGGCTCCCCCTGGTCTCTATGTGGAAATGTTAAACCCTTGATCAATTTTTATTTTGGACAAGATTTAATAATATCCAATTCCGACATAATTCTATGTGTGACCTACATTGGATTGGTGTTCATGTCTTGAAAGGTCATCTAATTCATTGTCCACCCGATTCCATAAATAAAAATACATGAGATATAGTTATACAATACCATTGTCTTATATGTGAGCCAACCAAATATACAAGCCTCAAAAGTCAGCATGTTTCATTTGTTTGGACCCCCATAATTTGATGAGACCTCCTTCCAAACAAGATGAGAAAAAAGAAGTAGTCAAAATATGGTCAATTGATTAGGCACTGGTTTTGCATAGTATGCATATGTTCAGGACTAACCAATTCCACTTTAACCATTTTCCCAAGTGAGTAGCCTATTTTCTAAATCCATGCGAAGCACATTTTTTTTATTTTAAAGGAAAATTTAGTTTCCATACAACTTTCCACCATCATTGTCTATATGGGGTCGTCTCTTCTTTCACACATGTTGCATAACCTAACTAAATAGTATATGCACCCCTTCCTCTGTTTCTTGACCACATAAGTTGGTCATCGTCTTCAAATAATCTGATAGAACAATGATTAAATTTATGAATATAGTGTTTATATTCCTCTACCATCTGATTTTGGATTTGTAAGTCTTTAGCTGCCAATAAACCTTGTAATCATGTGTTCTTGTGAACTGATGATGTTGCATCCCTAACTAAAAAAATCCCCTTCTCATGTAGTATTCCAATAAGTTCCTTCAATATTTTATAATTTCCCACTACTTTGATCCATTGATCTTCACCTATCTTAATATTGCATCCATTTTCCACTTCCCAACCAAAGTGGAAGAATGTAATGTAGATTTCCAAACTATCGATGCCCATGGGAGTGTTTTCTTTCAATTATGAACATTTCTGAAATGGAAAATCCTTTTAAGTATTTAGATACCATCACTCGTCTTCTAGAGACATTCAATACTAACCATTCTTCATATACTTTTGGATGCAAGTTCTTGACTAAAAAGATAGATATTTTTAAACCCCCAACCCACAGCTCCTTTGGTTGGGATAAACTAGACCAATTGACAAGTTTATGTTTACCCATCCAAAGGGAGTTGAAGAATTGTTTTCAAATTTTGGTTAATATAAATTTTGGAATCTTCATAATAGTCATCTAGTAGACTGGAATTCTCTCTAGGATGGACTTAAAAAAAATAATCCTCCCACCACGTGAAATCCATCTATTTCACAATATCGAAATTCTAGCCTCCACCTTATTATAGATCCATAACTAAGTCCTCAAACTGACGATCATTGTTTTTTTAGACTAAACCCTGGGTATTTAACCCCATGATCCATCTCCTTCGAGTTCATAGGAAAATGAAACGTCTCATGCTGTATCCCTTCTTCTAATAAGACATGGAATAAGAATTATGATTTATTGATATTGACGACCATACCTATACTTTGCAAAAAAGGTTCAGAAATTTGTTGATCTCCTCTAATTCCCTAAGGGATCCCTACCCGAAAATCATGATATCATCAACAAACAAGATATGAGTTATACGTACCTAAGTAGTTAACCTAATTCCCTTCAAATCCCCCCTCCTTTGTGCTTCTTGAGAATCATGATAAGTTCTTTTGCCACTAAAAGGAATAGGAATGGGGATAATGGACATCCTTGTTTAATCCCTCATGAAGCCTGAAAAAAACTTGAGTGAGACCCATTGATAAGCATTGCAAAGGAATTTAATTCCAAGAATCGCATAATACAATTAACTATCAATAAGTTCATCCCCATCTATAGTAACAAAATTCTAATAAAAACAAATTTACTTTGTCATAAGCTTTGGTTAAATCAATCTTCATTATAGTTGCAGGAAGTTTTTAAGTTTTGATGGAATGCATGCCTTCCTAGGTTATCCCTACTACATCATGGATTTGGCGATTTTAGATAAAGAATTTTTTTTCATCTAATACAATGTTAGATAAATTACCTTCAATTTGGTAGAAATGATTTTAGAGATCAACTTGTATATCATATTTCATAAATATATTTGTCTATAGTCTTGAAAGGTAATGGCATCTTGTTTTTTAGGTTTCAAGGTGATGAAGGTCAAATTTAATTCCCCAAAAACTTTCCCATAGGTCATGTATTCTCCCACCACATCTAATAAATCTTTCTCTAAGATTTCAAACAATCCTAGGTAAAATTACATCAAATCCCATTAGGACCTAGGATTTTTCCCTTATTAAAGGATTGCAAGATTGATTAGAGTTATACTCCATTTATACTCTGATTCAAAGACTAGTTCATATCCTCATTGATAAGTCAAGGAAAGATCATGATAATCATCATAATTTCCCCATTGACCAATGTGCATTTCCTCAGATTCCTTGAACGGAGTTTTGAAGTGTGCTCACATTGCTTATGCCATCTCTTTAAAAGTATTGACCATATTGACATTAGGATGCTCAATTTCCCAATTAGTATTGTTGTGTTTATGGAATTTAGCATAGTTGTGAAAAAAAAGTGTATTGATTTATCCCTCTTGAATTCATAGCAATTGACTTTTAATTCACCAAGTAACGTCCTCTTTAGCCAATGAGTCTTTTTTTTTAATTATTCAAAATTATTGAGAAATAAAGCATCTTCCTCAAAAAAATTTCATCTTTTTTTTATTCTCAAATAGATCGTTGATTCATTCTTCCACCTTCAATAGGTCCTTCTATGATTGGGCCTTATAATTTACAAGCCATCATTTTATTAGCAATTTGATTCTCTTAATTTTGTTTGAAAAAAGTTTCATCTTTGATGTTGTTGTTTGATTTCCATAGTTAAACCAAGTTTTATCACTAGCTCTCTAAACTCTAGTTCCATAAGGCAAGTGTGGTTAAACTTCAATGAACTGGGAGGATTCCTTTCATCTATATCGATGTTGAGATGAATGGGTAAATGGTCTCATCATCCCCCCATCCCAAACCATGATTTAATCCTCATATTCTCATTATACAAAGACTTGTCTCTAACAAAGCAATCCATCCTTTCAGAAATACTAAACTAACCACACCTAACATTGTGCCAAGTTGAAATAA
>JZKD02S0808486.1:56470-102327 GCA_000966675.3 Picea glauca | reverse complement strand
GGTTTCGGGACTTGAAAGGTCCTGTGGATCGTGGCAATAAAAGTCGCGAATTCCCGATTGGAGATTTCCCGATCGCTACAAGTGTGTAGGGTCCAAGCGACAACAGCGAGGACAAGTGTCATCGGTGATCGACACATCGAGATTCGGAGTTTGGGAATCCAATCTGTTGACATCGCGAGTAGCGATATCTCGATAGGGAAATCTCCGACGATAGAAGGGGAGAAAGTCAGCGATTGACCATATCGGGGTTTGGGGATTCGTGAGGCATAAGGCATGAGAGCATAGAATTCGCGATATCGCAAATTCTGATTTCCCGATAGGCCGAAGGGAGATCGTAAGGAGAGCATCTTGTGGGTACGGAACAGTCCCAATACGGGATTGAAGAGCAATACAGCTCTTTGGCCAGTGAAGAAGAAGATCCTGGTGAGAGCGATTGGACTGTAAGGGTCGCGACTTTGCACCACAATATAAAACAACTTTTTCCTATGTTCATAGATGTGTAACACAGATCTGTAGTGAGTTTAACAGTGTTTTATTGATCTGTAGTTATCACAAAGAACCAGTTAAGTAGTCTTCCATTATATAAACATACAATAAATAAAAAAAATGCACAATAGGCTTATAGCACATAGTGATGTGAACAATATAGAATCTAGCATACTAAAAAACAATTGCTAATATAATAGCCTAGAATATCATAAAAACAATCTGATATCATTTTTGACACAGATCCTACTTCCTCTTCTCATGGATTGTAATATAGATGACAATGTTTATCATTTTTCATCTCAAGAAACCCCTCCCCCACTTCTAAGTATTGTGACACCTCACAATCAAATATATAGGGAACCAGTCAATTCTCCCAATAGCCTAAGATTTACAGATTTCCAGATGTAGAGATAAATTTCACACATCATTCTGACAAGATGGTTAAAATATGGCCCCACCTATAGGAAAAAACATCCTACATATAGTTAAGAAGAAGTAGGAGAGAGAGTCTTAGTATTGTCTTAAATTTAGTTCCCAATGGCAGGTTGATGGAGTTTATTTACCTTTTATTAACCATGCATATTTCTTTTCATCTTTGTTTACAAGTAATTTTTTACATCAGGACAATTTTTAAGATTTAGGAATTTTATTTATTGTTTTTCAGATCATCACCCTCGCTAGGTAGAATGTCCCGCTTCCAGCAAGCCTATTTAGTAATCTGATGGGTTTACCTAGTCATACCATATGCTGGTACCCACTGCCAGTAGACTTGTTTAGTATCCCGACGAGTTATCCTCTTACACCCTTTTACAATAGACACTGGTCCACCATATTTTAAGATTTTATATAAAGATTTTATTTTTTCAAGAACATGGGGAGGCAGCTCTGAAATTTTTTTGTTTAAGGTTGGGATGGTATTTAGGTTAGAGGATGACTCTTCTTTTTTTATTCCTTATAGATTGTCTTGATGTAAGGGGTGCTTAAGTGGATGTATCATATCTAAATATATGGTATAATCAATATTTTTTAGTGTGTAGTGGATGGTACCATTGGAAAAGAACATAAAGGTATCTTCATTCCCTACTCACTTTCTTATTTTTTTTAAATTTATATTGATGTTTCCATGACTAACCTCTAATCAGACCTTCTTGCTACTCTTTCATAAATATACTTTACTCACCTACTCAGCGTTCTTGGGTAAATTGTATGAGCACCTTCTAGGTTCGATAAGACAAGGTGTCACTTCCTTATATCCCCTAGTGGTGGATCTTATGAGCAATTTCCATTAAATATTCCTTGAGAGAAAGGAAGATAGATATATTGCAAAAAATATGGCCAATTCATAGCAAGCAATTTCTAAGCATAATAAGAAGTCATTATTCAATTGATGCTTAAGTATAAAACATAGTTCAAGTATAGAAACATCTTCTTCCGAAGTAAAATAATTCCCTTTCTATCTCCTTGGAGTTGTCCACTTGTTGTTAGATGAATACCTATAAAACGTTTCTAAAACTGTTTGTCAAAAACCACACTCGAAAAGATAAAAAATTGATGATATCAATGAGATCAAGTCATAGGCACATGTATCTCATAGTTCTTTTATTAAAAAGAAAATGTAAAATGAGGTTGCATTAGAATTTAATCTAAACTAACAACATGCATCTTTTATTTACTATCCTACCCTACCTAAAAATAAAGGAACATATTTATTCAAGTGTAAGAATTTTTCCAATGTAACCATGTGTGAAGAAAGATAAGAAACATACCCATATCTGCATATGAAAAAGTTAGCATAGTGATTACCTGAATATGAAGAACCAACCAACCTACTTGTTTTGGCATAAGAGGGTGTTGGAGAAGAGAATAGTATTATGGCCTGAAGGCCTCTTGAAACCAAATTTCAATGTAATTTTGATGTTCATCAACCACAATTTCTATGCTCTCATTCATCATGCTATGCATATCCTCTTCTTCTGGATGATTGATTTCTAAAGTAGATAAAGGATCTTTTGATATGGATGTTGAGAACTCCTCAATCTCAGGTCTTAGTGATTTCTCTCCACCGGATGTAGTCCATAATTTTCATCTTCCTTTGCAGTTTGGCAAGGAAAATCATTTTGTATCTCAAAGGACCTTTATTCTTATAATATTACTGGAGAGGTAGATACACTTTTGGCTGCTTCCAAAATGTGTTCTTCTTGAAAAGAAGAAATCTTGGCTGCTGCTAGGATTTGAGAAAGTTCCCTCAAGCTAATGGTTTCTTCTGATTTCATCTTATTGTTTCATAAAACTTGGTTCACACAAATATTAGTGTACGGGTTTCTTACAACACCCAAAATTTTATACGTGTTTTTGATGATTCTAGTCAAGACTACCTACCAAAAAAACATTTTTTCATAAATCAAACACACATTTGTATGAAATAAAACACACTTACAATAAATAAATCAAACTCGCAGTCACTCCTACATTAAATTGTGGAAAGTAAAAATGCCCAAACTTACAGAAAGAAAGAAAAACACACTTGCATAAAATTAAATTGCAAGAAAGTAAACATACTAAGAAAAAGAAAAAAGAAAAAAATGAATAACAAACAACAACCAATGAAATAATACTTAAATTCAATGCTATTGAAAAAAATGAAATGAATTGAATTGCAAAACTTAAAGCATACTACTTAAAGGAAACTTGAACTCCACATGCTACTTTTGACCTCACTATCACCAAGTTATGTTTTCACAAGAGATAGCTCTTCAAAAAGAAAATACAATTGTAGGAAAGAAAGCATGCTTGTGGGAAAGTTAATTGCAGAAAAGTAAACAAACTGAGAAAAGTAAATATACTAAGAAAAGTAAGCAAACTTGTAGAAAAAGTAAACACTCTTGTGGAAAGGGAACAACAAGACTTTGGAGAGACCCATTAAAATGGATGCGTAGGTTCTTACCTCTCGTCTTAAAGTTTATCCGCATCCTTTTTGTGTAATTAAAATCAACCTACCTACCTAAGCTCTAATCCCTTTATCACCTCCCCGACAACGGTGCCAAAAATGTCGACTGAAATATATGCTATATATTTCAACACTAAATTGTAAACGCAGGGCTTGTAGGTTTCGAGTTGCCAACATTGTATGTGCAGGTCTAGAGCTCTAATATATCCTAGCCTAGCCTAATCTAATACAATGCCAATAAAATCAAATAATGAAGACCTTAAACTCTAATTCCAAGAAAAGCTATAAACTCATAATTAACACTTAATTAAAAATCCTAAGTCAAATTCATACTTAAAATGACAATAAAAACACTATGTTCAAACCTACTACTTTTGATTAATGCTGATTAGAAATTAGAACTCAAATTCATAACTGATATTTCATTAAAACTCATAATCTAAAGTGAACTAAACTATAATTAAGAATCATACTCAAAATCAACCAAAATGCTATTAAAAATCATAATTAAAAATCCATTTCTATCTTATCATGTTGAAGAAACATTAACAAATGAAACAGACCTATAGAGAGTAATTGAAATTACAATTAAACCTATCTAAATTAGTACTATGTCAAAACTATCAAAACTTAAAACAACTAATCTATCAAAGCTACAAATAATCTTATCTAAATTAGTACCCTGCAGTGTAACTTATACCTAGGAAGAAAAAGACATAACACTGTAATTAACCGGCTTCTACAACCTACAAACAAGACAAAATCATTAACACACAACCATGGATGTCCTTGTATGCTATACACAATTCAAAAAGAAATTCGCAATGTATAGGAAGATGAATTAGATAAGCAAACTATAATTAAATCACACAATAAGCAATTGAAATAGAGAAATTCACACAATGAAGAAATGATTTCAAAATATAAGAGAAGAAACTAGATAACTGTAAATATGTATTGATAGAAACAATCACCCAAACCCATGGTGGGCCCCCTAGGAGGTCGTGGAAACTCTTCAACAAGAAATCGCAATCAGAAAGATAATGAAGCATTGTCATTAGTTATAAAAACAGAGTATAGAACAAAATTGGTGATAATGTGTGAATCAAATAACAAAATTCATCCCTCCTGTCTCATGTCATGGAAAATAGTGTTTATAGGTGAATACACATCTTGAAAGATTGACCATTGGAAGGGTCGACCCTCTCTAAAAATTGTAAACTCATAAATTTTATTCTAACAACAACATCTTCTCAACAATATTGTGTGCCACTCAGTGGTCGTTGCAACTGCCCAATACAAGGTGTGTCGTCCTCTATAACCCAAGGGAATGAGGGGGCATATCTCCATATCCTTAATTCGTTCATCAAAGTCCACCAATATACCAACTGTCAGCTCCTATGCGCTCTGAGTGTCGAATCGCGTCCTAGATGGAGTATCGGATCGTGTTTCGAATCAAGTGTTGAACAGAGTGTCAGATGAGGTCATGGATGGAGGATCAGATCATGATTTCTCCCTATTGAAAAAAATCCATAAATTTAGATAATTATAAACATCGAACTGATATGAATTGATCACAAAATCATTGCAAAAACAATAATTATACATACTTGGTGAGAATTCATGGTGAACTGATATATAAACATTTGAGAATACTTTAAAAATGGATAAATGAGAGCATAGAATACATAATATCACATGCAAAAAGGATTTTTCCATTGAAACAAAATAATCAAAACACGAAACCAATAGACTTCCCTCATGTAGAACGAGAGCTTTTTTACATAAGCCATCTACTTCAATATTGCACTAATGATAAATATGGTCAAAAGAAATGTTGTGTATCATATAATATAACTCCCTGATATATTACACTATGTTTATAAGGACCTAATTCTCCAACTTGCATTGGCCATTGGCCTAGTCGATCACAATTTTTGGAATCCATGTAAACTTGAAGCTGAGTGATCCCCTTTTCCACTACCATCTTCAACGGGACCCATAAAGCATAGAATTTCACACGATTGTTTCTTCCTTCTCAGGATGCATATGTTATGTGAAAGTGATATTTATTATTTATGAACACGATAGCCCCAATTCCACATATCCTTGGCTCTCCCTAGTTGGCCTCATTAAAAAATCCTCTTGGCTCCCCCTGGTCTCTGTGTGGAAATGTTAAACCCTTGATCAATTTTTATTTTGGACAAGATTTAATAATATCCAATTCCGACATAATTTTATGTGTGACCTACATTGGATTGGTGTTCATGTCTTGAAAGGTCATCTAATTCATTGTCCACCAGATTCCATAAATAAAAATACATGAGATATAGTTATACAATACCATTGTCTTATATGTGAGCCAACCAAATATACAAGCCTGAAAAGTCATCTTGTTTCATTTGTTTGTACCCCCATATTTTGATGAGACCTCCTTCCAAACAAGATGAGAAAAAAAAAGTAGTCAAAATATGGTCAACTGATTAGGCACTGGTTTTGCATAGTATGCATATGTTCAGGACTAACCAATTCCACTTTAACCATTTTCCCAAGTGAGTAGCCTATTTTCTAAATCCATCCGAAGCACATTTTTTTTATTTTAAAGGAAAATTTAGTTTCCATACAACTTTCCACCATCATTGTCTATATGGGGTCGGCTCTTCTTTCACACGTGTTGCATAGCCTAATTAAATAGTATATGCACCCCTTCCTCTATTTCTTGACCACATAAGTTGGTCATCGTCTTCAAATAATTTGATAGCACAATGATTAAATTTATGAATATAGTGTTTATATTCCTCTACCATCTGATTTTGGATTTGTAAGTCTTTAGCTGCCAATAAACCTTGTAATCATGTGTTCCTGTGAACTGATGATGTTGCATCCCTAACTAAAAAAATCCCCTTCTCATGTAGTATTCCAATAAGTTCCTTCAATATTTTATAATTTCCCACTACTCTGATCCATGGATCTTCACCTATCTTAATATTTCATCCATTTTCCACTTCCCAACCAAAGTGAAAGAATGTAACGTAGATTTCCAAACTATCGATGCCCATGGGAGTGTTTTCTTTCAATTATGAACATTTCTGAAATGGAAAAGCCTTTTAAGTATTTAGATACCATCACCCGTCTTCTAGAGACATTCAATACTAACCATTCTTCATATACTTTTGGATGCAAGTTCTTGACTAAAAATATAGATATTTTTAAACCCCCAACCCACATCTCCTTTGGTTGGGATAAACTAGACCAATTGACAAGTTTATGTTTACCCATCCAAAGCGAGTTGAAGAATTGTTTTCAAATTTTGGTTAATATAAATTTTGGAATCTTCATAATAGTCATCTAGTAGACTGGAATTCCCTCTAGGATGGAATTAACAAAAATAATCCTCCCACCACGTGAAATCCATCTATTTCACAATATCGAAATTCTAGCCTCCACCTTATTATAGAGCCATAACTAGTCCTCAAACTGACGATCATTATTTTTTTAGACTAAACCCTGGGTATTTAACCCCATGATCCATCTCCTTCGAGTTCATAGGAAAATGAAACGTCTCATGCTGTATCCCTTCTTCTAATAAGACATGGAATAAGCATTATTATTTATTCATATTGACGACCATACCTATAGTTTGCAAAAAAGGTTCAGAAATTTGTTAATCTCCTCTAATTCCCTAAGGGATCCCTACCCGAAAATCATGATATCGTCAACAAACAAGATATGAGTTATACGTACCTAAGTAGTTAACCTAATTCCCTTCAAATCCCCCCTCCTTTGTGCTTCCTGAGAATCATGATAAGTTCTTTTGCCACTAAAAGGAATAGGAATGGGGATAATGGACATCCTTGTTTAATCCCTCATGAAGCCTGAAAAAAACCCAAGTGAGACCCATTGATAAGCATTGCAAAGGAATCTAATTCCAAGAATCGCATAATACAATTAACTATCAATAAGTTCATCCCCATCTATAGTAACATAATTCTAATAAAAATAAATTTACTTTTTCATAAGCTTTGGTTAAATAAATCTTCGTTATAGTTGCAGGAAGTTTTTAAGTTTTGATGGAATGAATGCCTTCCTAGGTTATCCCTACTACATCATGGATTTGGCGATTTTAAATAAAGAAAATTTTTTCATCTAATACAATGTTAGATAAATTACCTTCAATTTGGTAGAAATGATTTTAGAGATCAACTTGTATATCATATTTCATAAATATATTTGTCTATAGTCTTGAAAGGTAATGGCATCTTGTTTTTTAGGTTTCAAGGTGATGAAGGTCAAATTTAATTCCCCAAAAACTTTCCCATAGGTCATGTATTCTCCCACCACATCTAATAAATCTTTCTCTAAGATTTCAAACAATCCTAGGTAAAATTACATCAAATCCCATTAGGACCTAGGATTTTTCCCTTATTAAAGGATTGCAAGATTGATTAGAGTTATACTCCATTTATACTCTGATTCAAAGACTAGTTCATATCCTCATTGATAAGTCAAGGAAAGATCATGATAATCATCATAATTTCCCCATTGACCAATGTGCATTTCCTCAGATTCCTTGAACGGAGTTTTGAAGTGTGCTCACATTGCTTATGCCATCTCTTTAAAAGTATTGACCATATTGACATTAGGATGCTCAATTTCCCAATTAGTATTGTTGTGTTTATGGAATTTAGCATAGTTGTGAAAAAAAAGTGTATTGATTTATCCCTCTTGAATTCATAGCAATTGACTTTTAATTCACCAAGTAACGTCCTCTTTAGCCAATGAGTCTTTTTTTTTAATTATTCAAAATTATTGAGAAATAAAGCATCTTCCTCAAAAAAATTTCATCTTTTTTTTATTCTCAAATAGATCGTTGATTCATTCTTCCACCTTCAATAGGTCCTTCTATGATTGGGCCTTATAATTTACAAGCCATCATTTTATTAGCAATTTGATTCTCTTAATTTTGTTTGAAAAAAGTTTCATCTTTGATGTTGTTGTTTGATTTCCATAGTTAAACCAAGTTTTATCACTAGCTCTCTAAACTCTAGTTCCATAAGGCAAGTGTGGTTAAACTTCAATGAACTGGGAGGATTCCTTTCATCTATATCGATGTTGAGATGAATGGGTAAATGGTCTCATCATCCCCCCATCCCAAACCATGATTTAATCCTCATATTCTCATTATACAAAGACTTGTCTCTAACAAAGCAATCCATCCTTTCAGAAATACTAAACTAACCACACCTAACATTGTGCCAAGTTGAAATAANAATTCCAAGAATCACATAATCCAATTAACTATCAATAGGGTCATCCCCATCTATAGTAATAGAATTCTAATAAAAAAGAATTTACTTTGTCATAAGCTTTGGTTAAATAAATCTTAATTCTAGTTGCAGAAAGTTTTTGAGTTTTGATGGAATGCATGCCTTCCTGGGCTATCCCTACTACATCATGGATTTGCTGATTTCAGATAAAGACAAACTTTTCATCTAATACAATGTTAGATAAAATACCCTTCAATTTGGTAAAAATGATTTTAGAGATCAACTTATATATCATATTTCATAAATATATTGGTCTATAGTCTACAAAGGTAATGCCATCTTTTTTGGGGGGTATCATGGTGATGAAGGTCAAATTTAATGCCCCCAAAACTTTCCCATAGTTCATGGATTCTTCCACCACATCTAATAAATCTTGCTCTAAGATTTCAAACAATCCTAGGTAAAATTCCACCAAAATCCCATCAGGACCTAGGATTTTCCCCTTATTAAAGGATTGCAAGATTGATTAGATTTATACTTCATTAACATTATCATTCAAAGATTGTTTCATATCCTCATTGATAATTCAATGAAAGATCATGATAATCATCATAATTTCCCCATTGCCCAATGTGCATTTTCTCATATTCCTTGAATGGAGTTTTGAAGTGTGCTCACCTTGCTTCTTCCATCTATTTAAAAGTATTGACCATGTTGACATTAGGATGCTCAATTTACCAATTAGTATTGTTGTGTTTATGGAATTTAGCATAGTTGTGAAAAAATTTTGTATTTATTTATCCCTCCTGGATCCATAGCAGTCGACTTTTAATTCACCAAGTAATGTCCTCTTTAGCCAATGAGTCTTTTTTTAATTATTCAAAATTATTGAAAAACAAAGCATCTTCCTCAAAAAAATGCCATCTTTTTTATTCTCAAATAGATCAATGATTCATGCTTCCACCTTCAATAGGTCCTTCTATGATTGCGCCTTATAATTTACAAGTCATCATTTTATTAACAATTTGATTCTATTAATTTTGTTTGAAAAAAGTTTCATCTTTGATGTTGTTGTTTGATTTTCATAGTGAACCCAATTTTTTATCACTAGCTCTCTAAACTTTAGTTCCATAAGCCAAGTGTGGTTAAACTTCAATGAACTGGGAGGATTCCTTTCATCTATATCAATGTTGAGAAGAATGGGTAAATGGTCTGATGATTCCCCCCATCCCAACCCATGATTTAATCCTCATATTCTCATTATACAAAGACTTGTCTCTAACAAAGCAATCCATCCTTTCATAAATACCAAACTAACCACACCTAACATTGTGCCAAGTTGGAATAAAATTCACTAGTTCCACATCGACTCGATGATGGTCTTCAAACAATTGGGAAAGTTAGTCACCTACAAGATCCCTTCTGGCATGCTCCACCAAAATTTCCCTCAGGTTTAAAGTGATATTCATGTCCCCGCGTATAATCAAATTATATCCATCCCAAAACCCTAATTCTGCTAAAGAATCCCAGTATGGATTTCTCTCCTCATATGGACCATAAATGTNTTTTTTCATCTAATACAATGTTAGATAAATTACCTTCAATTTGGTAGAAATGATTTTAGAGATCAACTTGTATATCATATTTCATAAATATATTTGTCTATAGTCTTGAAAGGTAATGGCATCTTGTTTTTTAGGTTTCAAGGTGATGAAGGTCAAATTTAATTCCCCAAAAACTTTCCCATAGGTCATGTATTCTCCCACCACATCTAATAAATCTTTCTCTAAGATTTCAAACAATCCTAGGTAAAATTACATCAAATCCCATTAGGACCTAGGATTTTTCCCTTATTAAAGGATTGCAAGATTGATTAGAGTTATACTCCATTTATACTCTGATTCAAAGACTAGTTCATATCCTCATTGATAAGTCAAGGAAAGATCATGATAATCATCATAATTTCCCCATTGACCAATGTGCATTTCCTCAGATTCCTTGAACGGAGTTTTGAAGTGTGCTCACATTGCTTATGCCATCTCTTTAAAAGTATTGACCATATTGACATTAGGATGCTCAATTTCCCAATTAGTATTGTTGTGTTTATGGAATTTAGCATAGTTGTGAAAAAAAAGTGTATTGATTTATCCCTCTTGAATTCATAGCAATTGACTTTTAATTCACCAAGTAACGTCCTCTTTAGCCAATGAGTCTTTTTTTTTAATTATTCAAAATTATTGAGAAATAAAGCATCTTCCTCAAAAAAATTTCATCTTTTTTTTATTCTCAAATAGATCGTTGATTCATTCTTCCACCTTCAATAGGTCCTTCTATGATTGGGCCTTATAATTTACAAGCCATCATTTTATTAGCAATTTGATTCTCTTAATTTTGTTTGAAAAAAGTTTCATCTTTGATGTTGTTGTTTGATTTCCATAGTTAAACCAAGTTTTATCACTAGCTCTCTAAACTCTAGTTCCATAAGGCAAGTGTGGTTAAACTTCAATGAACTGGGAGGATTCCTTTCATCTATATCGATGTTGAGATGAATGGGTAAATGGTCTCATCATCCCCCCATCCCAAACCATGATTTAATCCTCATATTCTCATTATACAAAGACTTGTCTCTAACAAAGCAATCCATCCTTTCAGAAATACTAAACTAACCACACCTAACATTGTGCCAAGTTGAAATAAAATTCACTAGTTCCACATCAACTAGATGATGGCCTTCAAAAAATTGGGAAAACTAGTCACCTACAAGATCCCTTATGGCATGTTCCCCCAAATTTCCCTCAAGTTTTAAGTGATATTCATGTCCCCGCATATAATAAAATTTTGTCCATCCGAAAACCCCAATTCCACTAAAGAATCCTAGTATGGATTTCTCTCTTCATATGGCCCATAAATGTTGATTAATCTTTGTACTCTTCCTAGTTATTTAGAAAAAATATCCGCTAGAATTCTTGAATAGAGTACCGCCAAATAAGTAGATGAAAACTTGTTATTCTAATCGATAATTGGTGCCCCAAATTGGACTTTGCATTGATAGAAAACAAATCTAGCTTGATAATAGAATTATAAAAGAAGTCTAAATATTTTTTACCTAAACACATAATTTCATGGATCATCATCACATCTGGCCTATAATTTTCACACAATCATTTGANTTTTTTCATCTAATACAATGTTAGATAAATTACCTTCAATTTGGTAGAAATGATTTTAGAGATCAACTTGTATATCATATTTCATAAATATATTTGTCTATAGTCTTGAAAGGTAATGGCATCTTGTTTTTTAGGTTTCAAGGTGATGAAGGTCAAATTTAATTCCCCAAAAACTTTCCCATAGGTCATGTATTCTCCCACCACATCTAATAAATCTTTCTCTAAGATTTCAAACAATCCTAGGTAAAATTACATCAAATCCCATTAGGACCTAGGATTTTTCCCTTATTAAAGGATTGCAAGATTGATTAGAGTTATACTCCATTTATACTCTGATTCAAAGACTAGTTCATATCCTCATTGATAAGTCAAGGAAAGATCATGATAATCATCATAATTTCCCCATTGACCAATGTGCATTTCCTCAGATTCCTTGAACGGAGTTTTGAAGTGTGCTCACATTGCTTATGCCATCTCTTTAAAAGTATTGACCATATTGACATTAGGATGCTCAATTTCCCAATTAGTATTGTTGTGTTTATGGAATTTAGCATAGTTGTGAAAAAAAAGTGTATTGATTTATCCCTCTTGAATTCATAGCAATTGACTTTTAATTCACCAAGTAACGTCCTCTTTAGCCAATGAGTCTTTTTTTTTAATTATTCAAAATTATTGAGAAATAAAGCATCTTCCTCAAAAAAATTTCATCTTTTTTTTATTCTCAAATAGATCGTTGATTCATTCTTCCACCTTCAATAGGTCCTTCTATGATTGGGCCTTATAATTTACAAGCCATCATTTTATTAGCAATTTGATTCTCTTAATTTTGTTTGAAAAAAGTTTCATCTTTGATGTTGTTGTTTGATTTCCATAGTTAAACCAAGTTTTATCACTAGCTCTCTAAACTCTAGTTCCATAAGGCAAGTGTGGTTAAACTTCAATGAACTGGGAGGATTCCTTTCATCTATATCGATGTTGAGATGAATGGGTAAATGGTCTCATCATCCCCCCATCCCAAACCATGATTTAATCCTCATATTCTCATTATACAAAGACTTGTCTCTAACAAAGCAATCCATCCTTTCAGAAATACTAAACTAACCACACCTAACATTGTGCCAAGTTGAAATAACATTCACTAGTTCCACATCAACTATATGATGGCCTTCAAACAATTGGGAAAACTAGTCACCTACAGGATCCCTTATGGCATGTTCCTCCAAATTTCCCTCAGGTTTTAAGTGATATTCATGTCCCCGCATATAATAAAATTTTGTCCATCCAAAAACCCTAATTCCGCTAAAGGATCCTAGTATGGATTTCTCTCTTCATATGGCCCATAAATGTTGATTAATCTTAGTACCCTTCCTAGTTATTTAGAAAAAATATCCGCTAGAATTCTTGAATAGAGTACCGCCAAATAATTAGATGAAAACTTGTTATTCCAATCAATAATTAGTGCCCCAAATTGGACTTTGCATTGATAGAAAACAAATCCAGTTTGATAATAGAATTATAAAAGAAGTCTAAATATTTTTTACCTAAACACATAATTTCATGGATCATCATCACATCTGGCTTATAATTTTCATACAATCATTTGAGGGCTAGTTGTCTATGGGCGCCCCCTACCCCTCTAGCATTAAAAGATAAAATAATCATTTTGAAACTTTGATATGGTATTTCCCCACTCTAGGGTGAATATTGATAGTTCATTTATTTCCTTCCCACACCTCCTTCTTGGCCTTGGACTTGGCTTGTGACATGTATGATTTTCTTCCCACCAAAGGATTCAATTTTTTATCCATGGTCGAACCGCCTTCCACCCACCTTGTCCCATCTCTAGTTTGGTTTTGGGTGTTTATTGGTAGGTATATTTCATATGAGATTGTGTAATATTAATTCTATCATATGCATTACTAAAGGTAAATTCACTAGGATCTTCTACTCCTTGTATCATATTATAGAAAACAACTCTAGCCTCACTCATCCCATCATCAATAATAGGTGTTTCATGTTCCAAATATGTGTTTTGGAGGATCCCTCTTCTAGAATTTATAGTTCGATATGTTATTATATTAGTGGCATCCTACTCCATCTTCATTAGGATCCAACACCCCTTGAGTCATGAGAATAGATTTCGCTAAAGGGATTACCTATTTTGGAGTCAAATATATCCCTCTATCCTCCAGTAAAGCATCGTTTGATGGTAAATACTTTGTAACAGAGTTTTGTATTAGTTATTAAAATAGTTCTTGGATCATTGGATCTAGACCCTGGTCATTGTTTTAAAAAATTGCACTTCTTTAGCCTGCCTTGTGGACTTCTTCTATTTTCAATACTCTTTCTTCTAAACCTACCTCTACATCTAGTGCCTCATGGTTGTCCACTACTTATTTTGTTGAGATGGATCCCGATCATTGTGATTTCCACAACCAAGTGTACTAAATTTTTGTGCAAGTTCTTCAACTAGTGCTTAGATCATGATCCAGGTGGATATTGGTGGCCACCCACCTATTCCAGTTGTATCCTATTGACAATTTTTAGTTCAACACATTCTTTTGTACTTCTTTGTAATCATGGTTTCTATACTTCTAGGGCTATCTGAAGCCCTACAAATATTCCAGGTGGATACTGGTGGCCTCCCACTTAATCCAACTGGATTATTTTGTATGTTTTCATGCCAACACATCTTGTTGTACTTCCAGGGTCATTTTAAGGCCCTAAACATTTTTTTTTTTGGTCTCACCATAGTCAAAATGCAGACAGAGTCAAATTTGGATGGTGTAATGTGTATTTCTCAAAAATACCATTCCAACGGGAAATCACGCACCTAAAACGGAGGTCGTATGAAAAATTTATGACCTCGAGAAGTTGAGGTACCAACTTAACCATAGGTGCCCACATAACTTTTGGTGTTTCATCTCTTAGGGTCAGGTTTTTGGATGTCTAAGGTTTTTTCATTCATGAGTAATGTTAAAAAGGCCTCTGGAGCCTCACTGTAATCATTCTCCTCAAATGAATGCGCATAGCAGCCACATCTCTTCTTAGAGATAGATATAACCATTCGAGCAAGTGTTTCAAGTCTGAACTTTTACAGTTTCAACCTATTTTATTTATTCAGTAGAAGATATTGTTCACTCGATATCTGTTTTTTTATTCATATCTTTGTGTTTAGTATATTCAGTTTGTTCCACTCCTAAATATGGATTAGTGGTATCAGAGTGGTATGCTATTCATTTACTTTTCTTCATGCATGTCCCCGACAAGATCTAGGTACAAGAAGTTGGGACTTGAACCAATCGATCCATTGCAAGATTGGTCATGTCGAGCCCGACAAAAACCCATGGGAGACAACAAGAAAGATGATGGAGCAAGAGATCCTTTTAAAATGTTTCTCGAGGAAGTCCTTGCATGACAAAGGAACCAAATGATGGATAACTTTTTTCAGATCCTTTGGCGACATCCCACAGGAGAAGAATCTTCATCAAGCATCCATGCAACCCCCCTCAAGGTACAAGTAAATTTTGATATTCCATTACTTGAAGGACTAATAGATGCAGATGTTGTAGATAAATGGTTGAATCTACTTGAAGCATATTTTTTGATCCACAATTTTTCCAACATGGAAAATATTACTTTTGTACTCCTTAAGGCATTCCCCCATGTTAAGGATTGGTGGGACA
The DNA here is from genome assembly GCA_000966675.3 of Picea glauca. NCBI lineage: Eukaryota > Viridiplantae > Streptophyta > Pinopsida > Pinales > Pinaceae > Picea > Picea glauca. The sequence continues at coordinate 86,768 of JZKD02S0808486.1, read as the reverse complement.
ATTACTCTGATCAAAGGGCCATAGAGGAATCTACAATATTTGTGGTTTACTTTACATGGGATTCCTTCCAGGATTCCATTAAAGAACAATACTACCCTGTTGGATGCTACAAGGACCGGTACACCAGATGGACCACCCTGCGTCAAGAAAGGGACCAAACAGTACCATATTTCACCAATATTTTCCATACCTTGCACAACAAATTAGGTATCAAATACTTTGAGTGACATATAGTGCTCAAATACAACGATAGTTTGCATAGATACTTTCAAAAAGAAATGTATGTTTTGGACATAGCCTCATTGGCTACGGCTTATAGACATGATTTAAAGATCGAGAAGAAATTTAAGCAGAAGAGGTGAGAGTTTGGATCTGCAAACTCCTCACAGCCGAAGTAGAGAAAAGGAAAAGATGGCCACTCTCATGAAAATAAATCCAAGCCATAACACAAGAAGGGAAATTAGAAGATGAAGAAGGACATGGGGAAATGGTGTGAATGCCATAAAATACCTTGGCAAAACACTGAAGAATGTATCTCCAAGAATTCAATCGTGACTGAGCTAAAGGATTCTGATTTAGAGTTTGTTTCTAACTCCAAGTCAAATCCAAAAGGAGGGAATAGGATTATTGATGCTAATCCCAGTGCCACTGTCGCTACCACCAAAGTATAGCCAAGTGAACCAGAAGAACCAAAGGAAGGGGAATGTTTATTTCACTCACAGATGTGGGTAAAGGGGGATCCACTTCATTTCATTATTGATAGAGGCAGTCAGAAGAACTTGATCTCAGTAGAGGTCGCCAAGTGGTTGGAACTTCCAACAACACCGTACCTTCATGATATGGATTTAGGAGAGAAATGAATTGATTAACAGACTGAATACAATAAACATAGAGATATAAAGAATACCACAGATATCCAGTGAACAATATCTTCTATTGAATAATGAAATAGGTTGAAACTGTAAAATGGTAGAACCAAAACACTTGCTCGAATGGTGGTATCTATCTTTGAGAAGAGATGTGGCTACTATGNTTTTGGAGTCAAATATCTCCCTCTATCCTCCAGTAAAGCATCATTTGATGGTAAATACTTTGTAACAGAGTTTTGTATTAGTTATTAAAATAGTTCTTGGATCATTGGATCTAGACCCTGGTCATTGTTTTAAAAAATTGCACTTCTTCACCCTACCTTGTGGACTTCTTCTATTTTCAATACTCTTTCTTCTAAACCTACCTCTACATCTAGTGCCTCATGGTTATCCACTACTTATTTTGTTGAGATGGATCCCGATCATTGTGAATTCCACAACCAAGTGTACTAAATTTTTGTGCAAGTTCTTCAACTAGTGCTTAGATCATGATCCAGGTGGATATTGGTGGCCACCCACCTATTCCAGTTGTATCCTCTTGACAATTTTTAGTTCAACACATTCTTTTGTACTTCATTGTAATCATGGTTTCTATACTTCTAGGGCTATCTGAAGCCCTACAAATATTCCAGGTGGATACTGGTGGTCTCCCACCTAATCCAACTGGATTATTTTGTATGTTTTCATGCCAGCACATCTTGTTGTACTTCTAGGGTCGTTTTAAGGCCCTAAACAATTTTTTTTTGGTCTCACCATAGTCAAAATGCAGACAGAGTCAAATTTGGATGGTGTAATGTGTATTTCTCAAAAATACCATTCCAACGGGAAATCACGCACCTAAAATGGAGGTCGTATGCAAAATTTATGACCCCGAGAAGTTGAGGTACCAACTTAACCATAGGTGCCCACATAACTTTTGGTGTTTCATCTCTTAGGGTTAGGTTTTTGGATGTCTAAGGTTTTTTCATTCACGAGTAATGTTAAAAAGGCCTCTGGAGCCTCACTGTAATCATTCTCCTCAAACGAATGCACGTAGCAGCCACATCTCTTTTCAGAAATAGATACAACCATTCGAGCAAGTGTTTCAGGTCTGAACTTTTACAGTTTCAACCTATTTTATTTATTCAGTAGAAGATATTGTTCACTCGATATCTGTGTTTTTATTCATATTTTTGTGTTTAGTATATTCAGTTTGTTCCACTCCTAAATATGGATTAGTGTTATCAGAGTGGTATGCTCTTCATTTACGTTTCTTCATGCATGTCCCCGACAAGATCTGAGTACAAGAAGTTGGGACTTGAACCAATCGATCCATTGCAAGATTGGTCATGTCGAGCCCAACAAAAACCCATGGGAGACAACAAGAAAGATGATGGAGCAAGAGATCCTTTTAAACTGTTTCTCGAGGAAGTCCTTGCATGACAAAGGAACCAAATGATGGATAACTTTTTTCAGATCCTTTGGCGACTTCCCACAGGAGAAGAATCTTCATTAAGCATCCATGCAACCCCCCTCAAGGTACAAGTAAATTTTGATATTCCATTACTTGAAGGACTAATAGATGCAAATGTTGTAGATAAATGGTTGAATCTACTTGAAGCATAGTTTTCGATCCACAATTTTTCCAACATGGAAAATATTACTTTTGTACTCCTTAAGGCATTCCCCCATGTTAAGGATTGGTGGGACAGTTACTCTGATCAAAGGGCCATAGAGAAATCTACAATATTTGTGGTTTACTTTACATGGGATTCCTTCCAGGATTCCATTAAAGAACAATACTACCTTGTTGGATGCTACAAGGACCAGTACACCAGATGGACCACCCTGCGTCAAGAAAGGGACCAAACAGTACCATATTTCACCAATATTTTCCATACCTTGCACAACAAATTAGGTATCAAATACTTTGAGTGACATCTAGTGATCAAATACAACGATAGTTTGCATAGATACTTTCAAAAAGAAATGGATGTTTTGGACATAGCCTCATTGGCTACGACTTATAGACATGATTTAAAGATCGAGAAGAAATTTAAGCAGAAGAGGTGAGAGTTTGGATCTGCAAACTCCTCACAGCCGAAGCAGAGAAAAGGAAAAGATGGCCACTCTCATGAAAATCAATCCAAGCCATAACACAAGAAGGGAAATGAGAAGATGAAGAAGGACATGGGAAAATGGTGTGAATGCCATAAAATACCTTGGCAAAACACTGAAGAATGTATCTCCAAGAATTCAATCATGACCGAGCTAAAGGATTCCGATTTAGAGTTTGTTTCTAACTCCAAGTCAAATCCAAAAGGAGGGAATAGGATTATTGATGCTAACCCCAGTGCCACTGTCGCTACCACCAAATTATAGCCAAGTGAACCAGAAGAACCAAAGGAAGGGGAATGTTTCTTTCACTCACAGATGTGGGTAAAGGGGGATCCACTTCATTTCATTATTGATAGAGGCAGTCAGAAGAACCTGACCTCAGTAGAGGTCGCCAAGTGGTTGGAACTTCCAACAACACCGTACCTTCATGATATGGATTTAGGAGAGAAATGAATTAATTAACAGACTGAATACAATAAACATAGAGATATAAAGAATAACACAGATATACAGTGAACAATATCTTCTATTGAATAATGAAATAGGTTGAAACTGTAAAATGGTAGAACCAAAACACTTGCTCGAATGGTGGTATCTATCTTTGAGAAGAGATGTGGCTACTATGTGCATCTGTCTAAGAAGAATGGATTACAATGAGGCTCCAGAATCCTTTTTGATATTATTCATGAATTCCAAAAACCTAAACATCCAAAAACCTAACCCTAGAAGGTGAAACTCCAAAATTCATGTGGGCCCCTATGGGTAAGTTGGTGTAAGTTGGTACCTCAACTTCACAGGGTCGTAAATTTTGCATATGAGCTCTATTTTAGGAGCGTGATAGCCCGTTGGAAAGGTATTTAATATAACTACACATTTTTCTGTCAAACTCTAACTTCATCTAGAGTTTGACTGTGGAGAGACAAAAAAACAACGTTTAGGGCCCCAAGACAGCCTTGTAAGTACACCAAGATGTTTTGACATGAAAACATACAAAATAATCCAGTTGGATTAGGGGAGAGGCCACCAGTATCCACCTGGAGGATGTGCGGGACTTCAGACAACCTCAAAACTATAGAACCCACAATTACAAATAAGTACAGAAGAAAATTATTAACAAAAACAGACAATATGAGCCATTTTGAATAGGTGGGTGGCCACCAATATCCACCTAGATCAATCCTCCTCCCTTAGGAAGCAATGGTATCCATTGCATTTATTTCCCCCATCAGGTGAATAAAATTCATGTGGATTTGGCCCTGGGTGAGCCACTTGCCTTGGTGTAGGAGTTTCCCTACCTTGACAACCCCATAAATATCTATCCTCTCTTGGTAAGTGCCCTTGACCTATGTGTCCACTATTTTATCAGTGGGTACTTGTTCCATGGAGTCAAGGTTGAGTTCTGTTGGTGTCAGTTGTTATGTGATCTATGAGGTGCCAATAATGGTGGAAAACATGGTCGAAGGAGGTCCACATTGAACACTGGATGTAAGCAAGGGAAGGGTGGACTGTTGAGCTCAAAATATTTTCTAACCACAACCTTGGTGAGAGTGTAAGGCCCATAAAAAAGTGGGAAAATATTTCGATGGTGTCCCGTGAGATGCTCCTTCTGCAAATGTAGCCAAACTTTGTTGCCAACTTGAAACTGGTGTGGTACCCTATGTTGATCATGGTACTGCATGTACTAAGAATTTGATTTCTGCAAAATCTCCTGGACCTATTGGTGGATGTGTTGAATCCACTCAATGAATTTGGTGGATTTTTCGATCACAGACTGATCATTGGAAGAGTCTATATGTTCAATGGCAAGAGGAAGTGCAACATCAATGGGTTCCAAGGGTTGGAATCCCAGACCCACTTGAAATGGGATATGGTCAGTGGAGCTATGGATATCCCTATTGTAAGTGTGTTGAACATAGGGGAGACTCTCGTCCCATGTATCTGGATCCTTAGAATTTTACATGTGCAGGATGTGCACAATAATCTGATTAACAACCTATGTTTGGACATCGGTTTGGGGATGGAAAGAAATGGATTTTCTGAGCTTGGTGTCCAACAGAGACCAGACACTAAAAAAAAATGTGATGAGGAACCTGTTGTCCTGGTTGGAGATGATGGTATGTGGTATCCCAAATTTGACCCACACTCGTTCGAAGAAGAGCTTGGAAATATCTACCACTGTGATATTCTTCTTGCAGGATGTGAGGATGGATATTCAAAAACTGATCAATGACCACAAATACGCAATCATTTTCTTACTTGATGGACGGAAATCCAGACATGTAATCCATTGAGATGGATTCCCAAGGCTTCTCAAGAATAGGAAGAGGGGTGTATAAGCCTTGATTCTTGATGGTTGGCTTGGAAATGGCATAGGCAATGCAAGATCTGATATACTTTCTAACGTCCTATCGAATTTTTGGCCAATAAAAGTGTTTCTAAAGAACGACCACAGTTTTCTCCATGCCAAAATATCATTCCACCTAACTATAGTGGGATTCCCAAATCATCTTTGCACACTCACTTTTAGGAACACGGAGATGGCCCAGGTGGGATAAAAGTCTGTCTCGAATGTGACACTTTATGACAGTTGTTCATGTACCCAAGAGATGATAGGTGGTGGATAATTTTGAATCTTATTGATAAAGTTGGGGCCACTCAAATTCTTCATGTCCATGGGAATGGAGCACAATGGCAAGTGTAGCCATAAGAGGTCAACTGAGGCAGTTGTTGGTTTTCTATTTACATCATACTTCTAACATGATTGAATCAGGTTCAAGTCTACTGGGGTTCCAACAAAGCCTCTAAAACTATTGCCCCTTCTATTAAAACAGAAGGCAAAATAGTGCACAGGGTGCACTATGTAGTCTCACTCGAGATAGTCTTAATGGGTCACTGCAATATTCAGGTGTTTGCATTCTAGGATTGAATGGAGACTTGAAAAATGTATGCTAGGAGATCTATCTAACTTATTAAAGAAATATGCTATAATTCTCGATTATGCATGTAATATAATCAACTCATTATCTCATTCATTCATCATGTTAACATCTACTTATAAACAGTAAAAGAGAGACACAAGCATTCATCACATAACATAGGTTTTACCATGGTTCACCCCCTCCTAGGCTACGTCCACAAATATCTAGCTGTCAAGATCTTTTATTATGGTAGTTCCAAAACTACAACGCCGCGTGCTTTACAACTCATCCCCAGTTGGGTCGAGATCTATTGCGAGAAAGGCTAGATCACATTAGGATCCTCAACCTGTGATTTAACTCTCAAGATCTACCCTCATGATGTTTTATAGCTCAACAACTTACAAAACTTTGGTCGTATTACAACTAGTTATCAAAACATGACTCCTTCCTCCCTTTGTCTCTTTAGAATCTCTAAACCCGATTGTTGGGCCCGTGATATGACCGATTTTATGATGTTAATTAGATCCTTTTTGCCGAATGTGTATATGTTTTTTCATGTTTTGAAGAATTTTTTGAAGAGATTTTGTGTCAAATCCCTATGATCCACACTAGGTATGCATAATTCATGTTTTGCGATGATTTTGAGTTTAAATCAGTATGTTTTTATGATCCCAGGAAACTAATTCATGTTTTGTATGTAACAGGGAAAAATCGTAGTTTTTTTTCGCTTCTGACACTCTGTTTGGTACTCCATCTAGCACTCAATCCAGTATTCCATCTGACACTCCGTCCTGCACAAAAACAATGGGTTCTTTGGCAGTTATGGTATTGGCAGCCAGTGATGGGTGAATCAGAGACATGGTTTTTTCTCATGCTCATGGCCTCCATCTACTGAACTCTTGACAACTTGATTTGGTTTGTTACCTTGGGCGATTATTGGCTCGCCTCATTCTCGTGCTCGTGGCCTCCATCTACTGAACTATTGACAATTTGATTTGGTTTGTTACCTTGGGCGATTATTGGCTCACCTCATTTCTAGAAGCCACCGAAAGTTAGAGTATCTTAAATGCAATTTACTATTTTTAGAGAGGGTCGACCCTTCCAGTGGTCAACCTCTCAGTTTTTAAAACTTATAAATACCACCTTAGTGGTTAGACAATAGTTAAACAATAAAGAGTTAGAGACAAAGACAATTTAGCTCTGTTTTTCCATTTTCATTTTGCCAAAATTGTGTAAAGACTGTGTTTTTAGTTTTAATGGTGAATTTGTGTTGTTAAAGTCCGTGGTGTGCCTTTTAAGAGTAACCACGACTTGTTGGGGGGCCACCAACATTCTGGGTAACTATCTAATGAGTTTTATTGTGAATTAGATAGTGTAGATGTCTTTTTATTTCTTTTCTTGTACACGAATTGTCATTTTGCTTCTTTGTTATATAGATTGATGTTTGTGAATTAATTGGTTTAATTTAGTTTTGCAAGTTATTATGAGGAATCTTGTTAATATGAAATAACTCTTTAGTTAGTAGAAACAAGATTTCAAGCTTAGATACTAACCATGTGTGTGATTATATAGTATATTAGACTTTCTTTATGTTGAAACAGAGTTTAAAATAGAGTTTAAAATAAATTTTAAAATAGAGTTTAGTTTATGATTTATTTGACAGGGCTTCGGTTGATGGAGAGTGTTAGTTTTTATTTCTAGATTGCTCATCCAATTACTGTTTAGTTTTTTCTTATCTAGTTGTTAACTAGTTTACTCATTTCATTACTTGTCATATGCTAGAATAGTGTTTAATTTTTGTTTATGAGTATTTTCTCTTTTTGCAAATTGAATTGTTAAATAGAACTAGTTTAGCTTACTTCATGCAATTTCTTTCTTATATCTAGGTTGCAATTTCAATTCATAGTTAAATATTGAGTTTAGTGTAGTATAGAATGCAATTAAAATTCATAGAATAATATCTTTATATTGTTAATGGTTAATGCATGATTGAACAATCACATGGATATGCAGGATAATTGATGTTGTTTCCATAATGGCTAAGTTCTCACTCAATTGCATAATTCACACTTTTCACTTTGTTATTGAAGTCAATATAGAGTTTATCCCTCTTGAATTATATTTCATTGTTAAGTGCCACTGTGATATTATAACACATCGGAGACATTCACACAACCATCAACACTATATTTGAGTTTTCATAGATTAGAAGATAGTTGTCTTACTTTCATATCTTAGATGATAGTTTTCTTTCTTTCGTAGCTTAAGAGATAGTTTTCTTTCTTTTGTAGGATAGACAGTCTTTTGCTTTGGTAGGTTAAAGAGTAGTTTTCTTATCATAGAGATTAGTTGTTAATTTCTTTTTTATCATAATGCTTTCAATTTAGTAGATTTCCTTTTGTAAATTAGAAATAGTTGTGAAGATCAATTTAAGAATAGAGTTCACTTGTTTCTTAGTTTAATTAGTTTCTTATTGATTAGTTTACTTGTTGTAGAAGTAATCCTAGGCTAGTTAGATGTTTACTTGCTTTAATAGGCTAGTTTCTTGCTTTTCTATTTTCTTGCTTTCATAGGATAGTTGCTTATTGAATTTAAGTAGGCTAGTTGAAGTAGCTTGTTGTTTCTATTTGATTATTAGATGAATAATTTTCTTTTTCTTATTGTTATGCTTAAATAGTTTGTTTTTACTTATTATTATGATTCAACTAGTTTGCTTTAACTAGGGTTTTCATTTGTTTTCTTAGAACTATCCATCGATCCTTGGTCCAAAGGTTGCTTAGGGTAAATAATTTGAATTTCTTAGTAGGGTTTTGATCATTAGTAGTCTTTGCTTGAATAGATTATCCCTTAGATAGCCACTTCCTTAGTTAGACTATACTACCATCCCTTCTACCTTGGCATATATATTTCTACAACTGTAAGTTTACTTACCTCGGGTTGACAATTTAATTGAGGGTTTTCAGTGTGTTTTTAGTGCATATAGAACACCCATCACCGACTCTCTATTACTCCACCATCTAGCTCTCACTATGTGATCTAGGTATCTATATTTATACATTTATGGAACATCGTCCATTACAATGTATTACAAAAACCCTAACCATAATGTCATTAAGTCTTCCATGCATGTGTGCATGCTGCTCTTCCTTCCATTGGTTGCTTTCCTCGTGCATCCCTTTCTTTCCAAAATATTCTTTCTTTGTGCTTTGTCATGCTTCTAGCAGGCCCCCAACACTAACATGTGGGTCATCCTGAGCCACCTAACCCATGTTTGCTTTGTTGATATCCCTTGTGATCACTTGGAACTTCTCCCTGAGCTACGTTTCTTGTGTTTGGGCATGAACGGTCTTCTCCTTGACGGTGTCCAATATCTGTAATGCAATTTTGTCACTGACCATCCTTGAACATGCTGCCTAGGTTTGTGCCATATATATTTTGGCTTCCTCTACCTATGCAATGGCCTCTGTTGCTCGCTCCTCGAGTAGTTCCATTTAAGCTTGATGCTCATTTTTCTGCGTCTACGCAATTATGAGTTATGCCTACAATTTCTTCATGTCTTGCACCCCTTTGATGCGCTCCATGATCTTCATTTTCTTCTGCCTCTACTTGAGGTCTTGGATAGTTGTGGTTAACCTTTATCCTTCCTAGTCCCACTGCTAGACATATTGATCATCTTCCAACTTCATCCATAGTTGTGTTTCTTTCTCGAAAAACCCATCTTCCGCATGGACTTGTCATTCTATCTCTTGTATATGCGTTGTTGCCTCCTGTTTCCTTTTCTCCCTCACCTCTGGTGGAGTGGTAGGTGTGATATTCTCTTAGAGATTATCGATCTCCTATTGGTATTGATCGATTTTCTGCACAATCTGATCAATCTTCTCTTTTGTCGTGAGTTTCGTCGTCTTCGGGTTCTTTGGAATATTCTCATATGCTACAACCACTTTCTGTTCTAGTCCCTTCACACGTTCCTTCTCTTCTTTGTTCTTNTTGGTCCAAAGGTTGCTTAGGGTAAATAATTTGAATTTCTTAGTAGGGTTTTGATCATTAGTAGTCTTTGCTTGAATAGATTATCCCTTAGATAGCCACTTCCTTAGTTAGACTACACTACCATCCCTTCTACCTTGGCATATATATTTCTACAATTGTAAGTTTACTTACCTCGGGTTGACAATTTAATTGAGGGTTTTCAGTGTGTTTTTAGTGCATATAGGACACCCATCACTGACTCTCTATTACTCCACCATCTAGCTCTCGCTATGTGATCTAGGTATCTATATTTATACATTTATGGATCATCGTCCATTACAATGTATTACAAAAACCCTAACCATAATGTCATTAAGTCTTCCATGCATGTGTGCATGCTGCTCTTCCTTCCATTGGTTGCTTTCCTCGTGCATCCCTTTCTTTCCAAAATAGTCTTTCTTTGTGCTTTGTCATGCTTCCAGCAGGCCCCCAACACTGACATGTGGGTCATCCTGAGCCACCTAACCCATGTGTGCTTTGTTGATATCCCTTGTGATCACTTGGAACTTCTCCCTGAGCTACGTTTCTTGTGTTTGGGCATGAACGGTCTTCTCCTTGAGGGTGTCCAATATCTGTAATGCAATTTCGTCACTGACCATCCTTGAACATGCTGCCTAGGTTTGTGCCATATATATTTTGGCTTCCTCTACCTGTGCAATGGCCTCTGTTGCTCGCTCCTGGAGTAGTTTCATTTGAGCTTGATGCTCATTTTTCTGCGTCTATGCAATTATGAGTTATGCCTACGATTTATTCATGTCTTGGACCCCTTTGATGTGCTCCATGATATTCATTGTCTTCTGCCTCTACTTGAGGTCTTGGATAGTTGTGGTTAACCTTTCTCCTTCCTAGTCCCACTGCTGGACCTATTGATCATCTTCCAGCTTTGTCCATAGTTGTGTTTCTTTCTCGAAAAACCCATTTGCCGCATGGACTTGTCGTTCTATATCTTGTATATGCATTGTTGCCTCCTGTTTCCTTTTCTCCCTCACCTCTGGTGGAGTGGTAGGTGTGAGATTCTCTTAGAGATTCTCGATCTCCTGTTGGTATTGATCGATTTTCTGCACAATCTGATCAATCTTCTCTTTTGTCGTGAGTTTCGTCATCTTTGGGTTCTTTGGAATATTCTCATATGCTACGACCACTTTCTGTTCTAGTCCCTTCACACGTTCCTTCTCTTCTTTGTTCTTGAGCTTAGCCTACTTGAATACTAGTTATATCTTGTCCCGATTATCCTTTACTTGCTACAATTATGTTTTATTTGTGTGTGCACGAGACTATACCTTCTATGTAACATTGATTTTTATTTTATAAAAGGCCTTGGTTGGTATACATGGAAATACCAACTGTAGTTGAGCCAAGTTCTTTAGGGGTGTCTTCCCCATGATTGCGTCCATGCACAACATGCTAGGTGTGACGTGAAATGTTGAGCTTAGCTGTGATATTTTTTGGACTATGTCCTTCTCACTCACTCCAGGTTCTCCCCCTATCTGTGATGCTGATAGGACCATTTCCACGTTGTTTCTATATTCCTGTGCTTCCTCGATATGCCTAAGTATTTGTCGCATGTCTTCCATATCTTCTCCAATTCTATCCCTTTGGCGTGCAATATTCTCAAAATCCTCAAATGTGTGATCCTGGACCACTTGGGCCACCATTTCTGCATCATCCTCTGTAATCGTGTATTTTGGAGGCATTCTATGCACCTTCGTATTCTTGCGTGCACCCCCCATCTAGGTGGCTAGCCTCTTATTCTGGCCTGGCTCTTGTGGAGGATCACTTGATGTATTCCCTTGTGTTGCTTCGCCTTGTTTCTGTTGTACTTGGGGAACCTGTGTGTTGTTCTTATTCCCCGTCTAGACTACTATATTGGATGTCCCCCCTTTATTATGATGTGGCTTGTTCTGTCTTGCCCTTGGTTTCCTGGGAACTGTTACTTCCTCAGGCTGTGTATGTTCCTGCGCTACCTCTTCAGCATGTGTGTGTTCCTTTCCAACCTCCTCCTCCTTTGTTTATGTGGGTATGTCTCGAGTGAGGACTAGAATCCTCCATTTGTCTTCTCAATATTTAATGGCCATTTGTATGTCCCCCTCTGTGATACAGTAGCACAGTTGTAGCCATTTCTTGTCAGGTTCCTTTCGCGCTTGGATCCACATCGCATGTCTGGTGGCTTTGAAGTTGGCTATGCCCTGATAGTGTGCAACATCTTCTGGTGTTATCCTCCAAGTGTTGGGAATTGAGTCATGTAGGTCGCGGAGATATCCTTTGAATACAACTGCATTCACTTTCCTATTATTGGTGTCTGAAGTAGCTCCAAGCGATAAGAATCATGCTCCCTGACAGGGCTTGGATCTAGTGGTAAAAAATGTGTAGTTTGGCTCCTTCCATAACATAATGGCTATCAGGATGAGCAACCATGAATAATGTAATTTTTTTCCCAGATCTTGCACATCCTTGAAGTTGTCTAGGAATAGATTCAACAAATAAGGGGCCCAGCTGAGTGTGGTTCCCTCGACACACTTTTTTGCAGCTACGACAACCCCGGTTGAGACTTCTGAGAAACTTGCATGACACAATTTTTGTGGTCATTCTTGTTGTGATGTCACTGATGCGCTTGATAATGATTCTGCATGACCACCTTTTACTGTCGTATTTATTCTTCATCTCCTTGGCCAATGCTTTATCCTTTGTTTTGTCTTTGAGGAACTGTGCATGATCCATTCCCCGTGATGGAATCCTTGTGATGTGTGCGATGAGCTCTACATCTATTGAGATGAGTTGTTCCATCCATAAATATCTTCCATGTGTGGCCGCCATCAACTTCTTGATGCAATTCTTTTCATACCAAAGTGTGGTCAGTTCAACATGCCTAGAATCCTAGTTTTGGTCAGTCCTACTTCCCACTACTATGGTTGATGGATTGGTTCCCCAAAGTGTCCTATACCCATAGTCTGTAGGTATACCTTCTTAGAGAACTATGGGAACTTGTCCTTGTCTATTACATCATGGTCTGGGTACCTCAATTTCTCTACATAACCTAACAAATATTATTTTGCATGTACCCCTTCTGATATGTGCAGAAAAATAATTGTTGTGGCAGGTTGTCTGCACGGTGACCTAGGTACTGTCCTTGTCCTTTCGATATGGTGGATGACTTGAGGTTCCAACCTCCATTGTTCATTCTTTGGCATACTACTTTGGTCGGCCAGTGACATCTTCCACTACTCCCTCCTGTGGTTGTTATGGCACAGTTGTCTGAGATTATTCTGGCATGGTCATTTATTCCTGGTTTGGAGCCGTCCCATTGACTCTCGGGGATTTTATAGGGTTTTTTGGTTGCCCTAGGTTTTCTGCATCTTCATTCTATCTACCCTTCCCCTCTTCTGGCCTATCGATGTCCATGCCCATAGGTGTTGTCTGTTGGGTTTCTTCCTCGATGGGTGTGGGGTTTACTAGTGTTGTGTCCAGCAATGGGATTTCATCCACATTCATGACTTTTGGTGACTGAGATGGTTGTTGTTTGATTCCCTACGATTATGATTGTGCTTTGGTCCTACCCTGGGGTTGTTTGGTTGTCTGACTTAGGTCTCCTTGTTCAGGTGGTGCCATGGTGGTAAATACTTGTCATTCTTTGAGCTCAGTAGCCTCTACAACCTCTGCAAACTTCACTCTTCTGCTTCTTATGCACTATTTCTCTGTGCCTTTTCTAATTTTGCAAGAACCTTTCCTCTCTCGTGTCCCTGCTTTGTACTAGCATCATTTGAATCTTGTCGAAGAAGTTACTAGGATTATGGATTAAATGAATCATCATTTCCTTCATAATTTCCATTAATTTCCCTCACCGTCTCTAGTTGGCATGATTAATGCGGTGTCCCGTCGGTCGTTTCTGGCATTCAATTCCAATAGTCATTGTCTCTCATGCCAAGATATTTACCTTACTTTCTGAACTACTTGGTGGAACCCTGCTAGGATCCTATCTTCCTCCATGATCATCAATTGATTGAGTCTATCCTGAATTGTGCCTTGTTCTGTCATGTTTGTAATTGTTTCTACGTGCATACTGGGTACCAAAAATTATGATGGCACCACTGCTTCTTGTCCATATACCAATATGAATGGCATGTGTTCTGTTAACTTATTGCATGTGGTCCTGTATTCCCACAATACTGTTGGTATTTTCAGGTCCCATTCATCCCTGATGACATTACAAATCTTTGTCAATGCATTTTCAAGGATTTTGTTAAAGGATTCTACTGTTCCATTCGATTGTGGATGATATCGTGTACTCTTTTGGTGATGGACTTCAAATTCCTAAGTCATATACTTAATAGTGAAGTTAATGAAGTGAGTCCCTTGGTTGGTCATCAAAATCCTTGGGAAACCAAGTCTAGTGGTCACTTGTTCAAATATAAAGTGTGTTGTTTTTTTTGCATTGCAATATTCAACTGGTGTTGCTTTTGCCCATCTTGTCAGATATTCTGTCATGGTGATAATGTACCTTGATACTGTCCTCTTTTATGGTGGGTTAATTGGTCCCACGAAATATATTTCCCATTTGTCAAATACCTGCAACGTTACCTATGGTCATAGGGGCATCGCGTCCCTTCTATTAGGTTTCCAACTCTCTGGCATACATCACATATCTGGAAGTACTCTTTCAAGTCTCTGAGAATGGTCGACCACCATAGTCTTGCACGCAATACCTTATGCACAGTATATTTTCCTACGTAGTGTCGTACTGCTATTCCTTTACAGGATTCTGCTAAAATCCTTGGTCTTCCATGTTGTAGTACATATCTTCTCAAGATGCTATCTACACCCATTTTGTATAAGTTTCCTGCAATTAGTTGATAGTCTGTAGCCCAGAATACCAGGTTTTTCTTCTATGTGGTCTTGTATTCCTGTGGAATAGTACCTGTACTCAAGTACTGGATGATGTCTGCAAAGTATTCATCAATGATCTAGATTAAAAATAACCATGCGTCTGAAAATTTGTCCTCTAAATTTATGGGTTCCTCTTCGTTCATGACCCTTTATAGGTGGTCAGGTCCTTTGTTTAGCTTCCCTAGCTTGACTATTACTTCAAAGTCAAATTCTTGAAACAATAGTAACAATAGACAAATTCTCCCCCAGCACTGACTTGTTGACTAGGTACTTAAGGGAAGAATGATCTATGAACATATTAAAATGTTTTCCCAATAAATAATGTATGAAATTCTACAGTGCGTAGACCATAGCTAGGCCTTCCCTCTCTATAGTGTTGTAGTTTCACTTTGATTATGAAATTTTTCATCTTGCAAATGTTATCTGATGATCCAAGTCTCCTGCTCCTAGATGCACCAAAATAGCTCCAAGTGATATGGCCGATGCATCTATGTGGACATGGAATGTCTTCTCCCAGTCTAGGAATACTATTATTTGCGTTGTTACCATTTTCTCTTTCAACATGTCTAGACCATGTTGACAATTCTCATTCCATTGAAACTTTGTGTCTTTCCTTACAATTTCTCCATTGGCACGGTGATCTGTGTGTACCCTTTGATAAATTTTCTGTAGTATCATGTGTGTCCCAATGTTTCTCTTAGTTGACGAATTGTTTTTGGTGGTGGAAGGTTAGCAATTACTGTTATATTTGCAGGATCTAGTAGTAATCCTTTCTTGCATACTATATGGCCCAATAGTATCCCAAACGGTGTTCCGAAAATACACTTCTTCATGTTTAATGATATCTGGCATTGCCTGCATCTTTCTAACATTAGTTGTAATAACTCTACATAGTCTTTCAACAGGATATAGACTCTAGAAAATTGTGGATAAATTCCTTAAATTCAGCTATGAATACTCTGGAAAATATTGGTGGTGCATTATTCATCCCAAAGGACATGACCATGTTTTGGTAGGATCCCCATTTCCTAGCAAAAGTGGTCTTGTATCTGTCTTCTTGTGATATCTTGATCAGGTGGTAGCCTGAGAATCCATCAGTGAATGAGTAAAGTTTGTGCCCCCCTACGTTCTCCAACACTTCATCCATGAAAGGTGCAGGGAACGAATCATGTAGGAACACATCGTTCAACTTCCTCAAGTCGATGCATATTCTTATACTACCTTGTTTTTTCTCCCATACTACCATTGGTCTTATCCATCATGATTCTTCCACGGGGTCTATGATTCTGACTTCGAGCATCCTATCAATCTCAGCTTTACATTTTTTCTTATAGATTGGATTTAGTATGTATGGTCGTTGTCTGATCGGTCTTGCTTCAACTTTGAGTGGTATCTTCATTTCACCCAACTCTCTTTCTATGACCTTCACTTATGTAAATGTTGTTGGGAACATATTGTTTTACTCACGCAGTAACTTTGTTATGGTTTCTATTTTTTGTTCATTCCAGTAGTCTCCAATGCTGGCCATTTTTGGATTCTCAACTATCCCAATGCTGACTTTCTTCACCTTGATCGAAGCAAAAATTAATTTTGATTCTAGAGATGGACCTTGTAGTTCTGTTTCTCCTTCCTCTTCTTCAATCTAAATATTGTGTGGGTCATCTTCATCTGGTATTTCTTCCTACACATGGTACCATGACAATAGTTCTTTCACTGTCTTTATATTCCGATGTTGTTCCTCTCTGATGAGCTTGACTTCTAGTTCCTGAATGAATATCACCCCTCTTATCTGCTTAAGTGTTTCATCTATATTGGGGTTCTCATGCTCAAATGAGAAATTGACTATAAAGTTTCATTGTAGTAATGGCCAACTCTTCATTCCTCTATGGAGTTCCTGGTCTATATACTAGTTTGCTGGTATTCCTTCTACTGTGTGTACAAAATGATGAGGTAATTCCTCTGGATGTGTCATTTTCCACAGTGCTCTACACTTCTCCAAGTGTTTAGTTGGTGTCCCCTATTCATCATATTTTTGTTGTTGGTTGCTTCTATGTTCTGTGCCAAACCTTATGCACAATAACCTCTTTCATTGGTACAAATCCTTCATTGTTTCCTAGTGTGTTCCCCACCATATTGCAGGTGTGGCCTTGAATTCTATATCAGGTTATAAGAGTCTCTTATATTCTAAAGATTCATCTTCGTACTATGTCAAGAATGATTATAGATCATTTACTCCATGGAAACTAGATGGTTCCCTTATCTCTGTACCTACCCATCTTACTGGGCGGTCTATTCTTGCACATATTCTTCTGGAAACTTCGTGTAGTCTCTGTTGTCATTTTTCTAAACCTGTATCTGAGTCTGACGCACGTGAAGTAATGCTCCACAAACTGAGTATCCCACCTGCAATTGGGTTTACATAATCTTCATTTCGCGTAGTTTTCCTATACAATTGGTTGATTTCCTCCAAGTCCAAGCAAGTAGGCTCTACAAACCTCTCCCCTTATGATGGATATAACAATGCAATGACCTTGTATTCTTCTGACTCAAATGTCATTTTTCATGTCTTTAAATTGATTATGGCCTAGTTATCGAACACCCAATCCAAGTCAAGCAATGTTGGATATGGTGTTGTGTCATCCACTATCTATATTAATTCAAAGTCTTCTTAAGTGCGCACTCCATCCAGGTCTATTGTCACTCCTTTTAGTCTACCAATTTGGAGAACTCTTTGTTGGTTTCCTAGTTTTAGTTGAACGGGTGAATATCCTAATGCAGGATCTCCCATACATTGCCATGTCTTCTTGGGTAGTACATTGACTTCGGATCCTAGATCCAGTATTATATCTCTGATGTTGAAATATTCTACGTTGGCATTCAACCTAAACTCCCTACTTGTTCTTCTCCTTGTATGTAGGTGATTGACTATTTTTTGTTCTAGTTTTCCTTCTGTCTCTACGCTACATATTTCTAACATATTTTGCAATATTTTGACAGAGGATGGATCATTTAATATTTTTACACATGATTGCAAAAAACCTTTGATCTTACTTACTTGTCCCAAGGGATGCATTTCTTTGGTATGATCCAACAGTGGAGGCATACTATATTCTAGCACTTCCTTTCTCTGATGTGCAGTTGACGTTGACGTGGTGTCTGGCTTCATAAATTCTTGTTTGGATTTCTTAAATGTTTACTTTTGATTATGTGCATCTAACTACTTCCTTGGTTCAACATTCTTCTTCACCCACTGATGTTGTACTGGCTCTTATCAGATGAAGTTGTATCCTGTTTTACATCCTCTGTGTGTAACTATGTTGATGTTTCTTCTGTCGTCCCTCACTTTCGTTGAAATCCATTAAACATTCTGGTTGTTATGATTCCTCTTTTCCTGGATATTTCCTAATAACGTAGGACATTATTTTGTGTCATGATCCGTTGCGCAACAATACATACAAGTCATTGGTGGAAGTGGACATTCTCTTACATAGTATCCTAGTTGTTGACAATTATGAAATACCACTAGTCCTCTACCTCTTCCAAAGCCTCCTCTTTCTTGTCCTCCACCTCTGTAGCTAGTTCGATCTCCTCACGATGCACTATACTAAGGTACACGATTGTACTGTGTGATATTTTATTGAGGTTATGTTGTGTTGTACTATGGTTGTGTGGTATTATATGGTTGTTGTGTAGTATTATATCATTGATGCACAATGTTATATGGGGATGGTACCTGATTAAACTGAGGTGCGGATTTCACGACCATCATTTCTTCCTGCACCCTATATGCATCTGATGTGATCTCTCTCATCAAGTCCATAGTTCTATAATATTTGTCATCATGGTCCACTAACTTGCAAAAGTTTCAATATGAACTCTTTGTGATTTTCTGGTATTCTTGCAGCATTGGGATGTGATATGGATCGTGGCCTAGTTTCTTACATATTTCGCACCATAGTCTTCCTGTTGGTAATAGATTTGGCATTCCTTCTGCCATGTACTATGCAAATGTTGGAGATTGGTTCTTATGTTGTCCCTTCTCCCTGCATGTGGTACACGAAACAACTTCTTTTTTGTCCTAACTTTTGTTCTGGTTTAGTTGGAACGTTAAGTTCTTAAAATGCTCCTTCATCTCTTCGATGGCTAGGTCAATCTTCTAATATTGGTTTGCTTCCAATTGCAGGGTTGTTTGCAAAGCCTCTTCCTTTTTCTGGAAAAAAATTTGTCGCAGTGGATATTTTAATTGTGGTAGTAGTGAATTGACGAACAGGTGTGTATGTTGCATATCTATCATGAGATAGTTCAATTTTCCATTCAGTCGCTTGAATTTATGGCCAATCTCCCATATAGATTCTCCTGTTTTTTGTCTAATTTCTATCATCTCATTCATGTACCGGTCCTCTAAAATTGGATTCTAAAATTCATTTATCAGTAATTTCTTGATGTTCGCAATCATTTTGGTTATCCCTGGTGGGATGTTTGTGGCTAAACTCATATACCAATCCAATGCGCAATCACTTAGTGTAATCGCTAGTTGTGCTAGTTTAGTGTCCTCATCTGTGATCTGTTTCTCTTCCCAAATATTCTCATAGATAAACAAGTCATTTTCTGGGTCCTCTAACGCTTCTCCTTTGAATTATGGTAACCTGGTGGTGGGATCATGTCCTACCATTCTAAATGTTGAACTACTACCTCCGTGCAGTGTAGATACTTGACTAATGCTTCTAGAACTGGATCCTCTAGTTGTTGTTCCCTGTGTAGATGTACTTCCTGCTGCCTTCCTTCTCCCTAAATACGGTTGTCTAAATGGTGGTGTTCTTTTTTATGTGTTATTTGTACATGGGTTTATGGGTTCCAAACTGACATTAATATGGATAGGATTATTTCCTTCTATTCTCTCTCTTGGATCTCTCATATTCCTCTCATATGTTTCATGCGGGATTTCCTCAATCTTCTCCAAAGCCCGGAGATCCTCTACCTCTTCTTCATCACTTTCCAAGCCTTCCCTCATGGCTATGACTCTCTTCTTGGTGTTAACTTATATTGGTAGGGTACTCCACTGTGCATCTTTCTAGCTGTTGCAATGATCTTCTTGATCTAGTCATAATCCATCATGATTGTGTCCAAGGTGTCTTCCCTCTTGCCTTTATCCACTTCTCCTTCCATTTCTCCTCTATTTTTCAGTGCTTCCCCCCTTCCCCCATGCACGTATGGATGTTTAGGTTTCTGACTCCATTGTCATTACACATTTGTTATAGTACAATATCTTAATATAAGTATACAATGATTGAATATACCTTCCTCGAGGCCCTCGTAGAAACTCTTGCTCTGCTGCATTGTATGACTTTGTGGTATCTACTCCAAATTCTTTTATAAATCCTGATACAATACTGTCAAGCCAAAAATAGATTGTGTAGGTGAATTTGTTATTCACCTGATATAACTGCTCAATATGAACTGATGTCCACTCTAACTGTTGGATATGGTTTTTTGCGTGGTTATACTTCAACCTCAATATCCACTCCTGCAATAAGTGTGGAAAATCATAGAAAAATACTTCATGCAGATCAATAAACACATACTTCTCAAGATATTTGTGTGGTGTTACTCTAGGGTTTCTGTTATCTTTCTGCGCAAACTCTAGCTCCTTTGTCTTCAACCAAATTTCGATCTTTTCTTTTGTGGGATTCCACGGTCTCAACATCCCCTTCTAGCGACGCATTGTTCTCACATTTTTGTCATCTTCTTCGGTATTCGTTTTACCAGCCTTCCACAGATCTTACCCTCTTTTAACATATCTAATATGCTCAATCCTATATTGTTCCAACCAACAACAAAATTATTTGTTGGTTTTTTGTATGCGTTATACTTATAACATGATTGAACTAGGTTCAAGTCTATTGGAGTTCCAACAAAGCCTTTAAAAGTATCATCCCTTCTGGTAAACTAGAAGGCAACGCAATGCACTGGGTGCATTGTGCAGTCTCACCCGAGATAGTATTAATGGGTGACTGCAATACTCAGGTGTTTTCAGTCCATGATTGAAAGGAGATCTGAGAAATGTATGTTGAGAGTTCTATCTAACTTATTAAAGTAATATGCTATCATTCCCGATTATCCATGTAATATAATAAACTCATTAGCTCATTCATTCATCATGTTAATGTCTAATTATAAATAGTAAAAGAGAGACACAAGAATTCATCACATAACATAGTTCTTACCATGGTTCACCCCCTCCTGGGCTACATCCACAAATATTTGTCTCTCAAGATATTTTATTATGGAAGTTCCAAAACTACAACACCGTGCGCTTTACAACTCATCCTTAGTTGGGTCGAGATCTATTGTGAGGTGGAACAGATCACACTAGGATCCTCAGTCTATGATCTAACCCTCAATATCTACCCTCCTGACCATATATAGCTCAACAAATTACAAAAATTGGGTCGTATGACATATTATTACAACTAGTTATCAAAACACAACTCCTTCCTCCCTTCATCTCTTCTGAATCTCTAAGCTCGACTCTCTATTACTCTTCCCTCTAGCTCTCTCTATTAGACCTAGGTATATATATTTATACATTTATATCTCATCATCCATTATAAATTATTACAAAAACCCTAACCCTAACATCGTTAGGTCTTCCATTCATGTGCACGTGCTTCTCTTCCTTCCAGCTGTCACTTTTCTCGTGTATGTCTTTCTTTCCAAAATAGCCTTTCTTTTCTCTTTGGCCTACTTCCAATAGCAGTTAAAAACATGATTGGAGATACATGTCTTATACTTGATGTTGATATGGAACTATTGCAAGTATTTGTACCACTTCTGATGGCGCAGATTCTGTAATTTCCCCTGTGTCTATATGAACTACATAGGTTAGTGAATAATGTGTATGATCATCTCTTTTCCCAGAATGTAATGTTTCCATTGAAGAAAGTCTTGTACAATGAAATGCATTTCCTTTTCATAGGTGGGGTATTTCCGGAAAGTATCGGAGAGTGTCTCACTATGGTATCCCATCATATGCCTATGCTAAGTGAGAAATTCTCCTACAACATAGTCAGATGCATCAGTCTCAATATTGAACGTTTGTTGTAGATCAGGAAAGGAGGTTACTAGATATGAGCACAAGTGATGCTTCAGATCATCGAATTCTCTTTTTTACTCCTTCCCCCACACAAAATTGGCCCTACCACGACCCTTGGTCACCTAGCTGAGGGCCCATGTAATATGGGAGAATCCCAACAAGAACTGTCAGTAGAAGTTTTCTAGTCCCAAGAATCTCTGAAGCTCAAGCAGTGTGGTCAGGTTTGGCCAGTCACGGATTACTTGGATCTTATCTAGATCAACATGTACCCCAACGCAATTATTAGACCTAGTTCATGCCAAAAGATAATTTTTCCAAGTTCTCATATAGATTGTGCTACCATAGAGTGCTCAAAACATGTTGAATATCCCGCATGTGCTCCTCACACGTTTTGTTGAAGGTGAGTATGTTATCCAAATATACCACCACAAAGGAGTTGGTGAAGTGTCTCAATACATCATCCATCAACCTCATGAAAGTGGCTGGTGCATTTTTTAAGCCAAAGGGCATGAATAGCCATTTGAAGAGACCTTCTTTAGATTTGAAGGATGTATTCCATACATCACTTGGTTTGATCAGAACCTTGTGGTAGCCAAAATTTAGGTAAATATTGTTGAAGAAATTTCCCCCCTTGAGTTGGTCAAGAAGGTAATCAATCCTGGGAATGGGGTATCAGTTCTTGATTGTGATTTTGTTTAAGTCTTTGTAATCAATGTAGACTCTCCACGTCCTGTCCTTATTCTACACCATTACAATAAGGATTCCACAAGGGGAGGAGTTGGGTCTTATGTGCCCCTTTTGAAGCATCTCTTGGATTTGTCACCTATATTCATCATTTTCCATCAACGAGCGATGATATACTGGTCCATTAGGTAGAGGAGCATTGGGAGTCATATCAATTGGATGCTTGACTTGGCAGTGTTTCGGTACCCCTATAGGTGAGGAGAATATGTCTTTGCACTGAAACACTACCATGATCCCATCCACTTTCTTCTGTTACAAAGAGAGGCTCTGTGTAGAGGCCAGATATGTAGTGACAACCTTTTTCTTACTGTGAGCACGGATCAAAAAGGAGACAAACTTCCTTGTCTTTGAAATGACCTTACTGCATTTCTTAGAAGATATTAAAGAAATAGAGGTAGGTGGCACTACCTATGGTATCCTATACAATTATCTACCCAAAGTAATAATAACATTGCAGGGTCTAGACTCATACACATCATGACACTTCCAAAAATATGGTTGTCCTAAAAGAACTTCACAAAATTCAAGGGGAGAAATATCACACAATGCCTTATCTTTGAAAGACTTTATGCCATAAGGAATAAGACACTATTGATTGACACAAAGATCTCTTACGTGGTGAAGCCAATGAATAGTGTAGGGTTGTGGTGATCTAGGTGGATATTGGTGGCCACCCACCTATTCCAACTGGCTCCTCTTGTCCATTTTTGTTCAACGCGTTCTTCTGTATTTCTTTGTAATTGTGGGTTCTACACTTCTTGGGTTGTCCAAAGCCCCACACATCGTCCAGGTGGATACTGGTGGCCTCTCGCCTAATCCAAGTGGCTTATTTTGTATGTTTTCATGTCAACACATATTGTTGTACTTCGAGGGCCGTTTTGGGGCCCTAAACGTTGTTTTTTTGGCTCACCACAGTCAAACTATAAACAAAGTTAGAGTTTGACGACATAATGTGTAGCTCTCTAAAATACATTTCTAACGAGATATTATGTGCCTAAAATAGAGGTCATTTGAAAAATTTATGACACTGGGAAGTTGAGGTACCAATTTACACCAACTTACCCATAGGGCCCACATGACGTTTTTCGTTTCACCTTCTAGGGTTAGGTTTTTGGATGTCTAAGGTTTTGGAATTCGTGGGTAATAACAAAAAGGCCTCTAGAGCCTCATTGTAATCCATTCTGCTCAGACATATGTGCGTAGTAGCCACATCTCTTCTCAGAGATAACTACCACCATTCAAGCAAGTGTTTTGGTTCTACAGTTTTACAATTTCAACCTATTTCATTATTCAATAGAAGATATTGTTCACTTGATATCTGTGTTATTCTTGATATCTTTGTGTTTATTGTATTTAGTATTTTGATCAATTCATTTCACTCCTAAATCCATATTAGTTGTATCAGAGTGGTTTTCTCTTCATTTTTTTTCTTCATGCATGTCCTCGACAAGATCTGGGTACAAGAAGTTGGAACTTGAACCAATCGATCCATTGAAAGATCGGTCATACTCAGCCCGACAAAATCCCACGGGGGATGAAAATAAAGATGATGGAGAAAGAGATCCTATTAAAATGTTTCTTAAGGAATCCCTCATGTGACAAAGGAAGGAAATGATGGATAACTTCATACAGATCCTTCGACGACTTCCCACGGGAGAAGCATATTCATCAAGCGGCCATGCAACCCCCTTCAAGGTATAGGTAAATTTTATATTCCATTATTTTAAGGACTCATAGATGTGGATTTTGTATATAAATGGTTGAATATTCTCAAAGGGTATTTTTTGGTCCATAATTTTCCCGATAGGGAAAAGATCACTTTTTCACTCCTCAAGGTTGTTCCCCATGTTAAAGACTAGTGGGATAATTACTCTAAGCAAATGATCATAGAGGAATCTACAATGTTTGTGGTGGCCCCTACATGGGATTTCTTCGAGTATTCCATTAAAGAAAAATACTACCCTGTTGGAATCTACAAGGACTAGTACACTAGATGGACCACCCTACGTCAAGAAACAGACCAAATAGTAACAAATTTCACAAATATTTTCCATACCCTATGGACCAAGTTGGGTATCAAAGAATATGAGCATCATCTGGTGCCCAAATAGCATGGATGTTTACATATATACATTCAAACAAAAATGGATTTAATATACATTTTGTCATTGGGAATGACTTATAGATACATGGTCAAGATCGAGCAGGAATTTAAGTAGAAAAGGTAAGAGTTTGGATCTGTAAACCCATCACAACTGAAGCAGGGAAAAGGCATCCCCAATCCACACAAAAAGGGACCAAGTTGATATGGCCATCCCTAGGACAACCAATCCAAGCCACAACACAATAAGGGAAATGAGAAGACAAAGAAGGACACTAGAAAATTGTGTGAGTACCATAAAATCCCTTGGCACAACACCGAATAATGTCACTCCAAGCAGTAACTCATGGTTAAAATGAAGGCTTTCAAGTCAGAGGTTGATTCTGACAAAATCCTCCAAGTTGGGTTTATTTTCTTTGTCTAACATGTTTTTTACTTGGATGGAATAAACTTGACACCCCTTTCTCATACATTTCTTGAATTGCATTGCTAAAATCTATCTGACTAAGATTGGTTTTTGTATGCCTTGAGCTGTCCTAGCAGTGTCATTTTTGTCTTTATACTAAAGTGATTTTTCACAACAATCTAGCACTACTTTATGCCTTTCTAACCAATCCATTATGATAATTACATCATAGGACCCTAACAGTAGAATGTTCAGATTTGTATTTATGTTTTGACCACCTAAACTGAACTCATAATCAGAGATAAAGTCAACAACTTTTATTTTCGTTCTTGTTGCTAATTGTACTAGCCAATATTTTTTGTGTCTTGTTTTCTTAAGTTTATTTGACTCCAATATACCAATATTGATATAAATTAATGTACCTCCTAGATCAATTAAAACAAAAATGTGAATGTTATATTTTACCTTCAATTTCCACCACATAGGACTGGTGGTCAGCTTGTTGCCCATCCATGGCTACATTGATCTGTTGTAAGATTTTGCCTACATCCCCTACTGTAGAGGCTTCCTGTACATTGTGAGAAGTAGTTCTAGTTTCTGAAATGAAGTGTGGATAGTTCCTTCTTAAATGAGGTTATCCACATTCCCATCATTTTAACGGTTCACGAGGGCTGTCCCCAAATTTCTTTATTCCCAGATTTACCGGTTTACCACCTCCTTGAGTGTTTAGATCATTGGAGTGAAATTATTTCCTTGGAAATATTTTTTCTACATTATGATAAGGATATGGCTAGTATCCCTTCTTCTGTTGGTTCATTCGATCTTGTTTCTTGTCTTTCCAAGCCTTGGGAAAATATAACCATTGTTTGTATTGGTCGTAACACATTTGNTCTTGTTGCTAATTGTACCAGCCAATATTTTTTGTTTCTTGTTTTCTTAAGTTTATTTGACTCCAATATACCAAGATTGATATAAATTAATGTACCTCCCAGATCAATTAAAACAAAAATGTGAATGTTATATTTTACCTTCAATTTCCACCACAGAGGACTGGTGGTCAGCTTGTTGCCCATCCATGGCTGCATTGATCTGTTGTAATATTTTTCCTACATCCCCTACTGTAGAGGCTTCCTGTACATTGTGAGCAGTAGTTCTAGTTTCTGAAATGAAGTGTGGATAGTTCCTTCTTAAATGAGGTTATCCACATTCCCATCATTTTAACAGTTCATG
Source organism: Picea glauca (assembly GCA_000966675.3). Classification (NCBI taxonomy): domain Eukaryota; kingdom Viridiplantae; phylum Streptophyta; class Pinopsida; order Pinales; family Pinaceae; genus Picea; species Picea glauca. The sequence continues at coordinate 60,403 of JZKD02S0808486.1, read as the reverse complement.
AGGGTTGTCCCCAAATTTCTTTATTCCCAGATTTACCGGTTTACCACCTCCTTGAGTGTTTAGATCATTGGAGTGAAATTATTTCCTTGGAAATATTTTTTCTACACTATGATAAGGATATGGCTAGTATCCCTTCTTCTGTTGGTTCATTCGATCTTGTTTCTTGTCTTTCCAAGCCTTGGGAAAATATAACCATTGTTTGTATTGGTCGTAACACATTTGGGCTTTCCTGAATACTTCACTCAAGGAATTGGGATTATCAAATTCGATTTTGTCCATGTAATACTATGGTAAACAACTCAGGAATCGCTGGATTTTCACTTTTTCCTCTCGGATATAAGGTACGAACCTTAGTAATTCTAGAAATTTGTTTATCAGATATTCCATAGCCATTTCACCAAGTCATAGCTCATAAAACTCTTTCGTTTTTATTTCATAATAAATTTCAGATAGGTATTGTTTCTTAAAGTATGACCATTCCATCTATTTCTCCTTTAGACCCTTGGCCAACTTCAGGTCTTGCCACCAAATGTTGCCTTTTCCTTTCAGATTATAGATGGCCATTCTAACCTTCATATTGTTGGGATATTTGTATATCTGGAAATACTTCTTGATGTCTAATAACCATCCTTTATCTTCCTCCCATTTTATGGATTCCCCATCGAAGGTAGATGGTTTGATTTTCTTGAACTCTCCCTCAAGGTGATCCACCTGTTTCGTTTTCTTGTCTGCTTTTGTTTATCTTCAGCTGGAGGTGTACCTTCAGATGAGTTGTCCCCTTTCTTTTATTTAGGACTACAATTCTTGGAGGCACTTTTACTGAACTCTTCTTCCTGGTTATCGTCCTTTGGGGTTTTTCTTTGTCACTATACTTCGCAACAGGACTTCACTTATTTCATGTTGTTCCTGCCATGCCTTTTTTCAATTTCTCATTGTCTTCTTTGAAAATATGCAACTCAACAATGAGATTTCTCATCGTTTCCATAACTTCGGTAGGTGAGATTCTGTCACTGTTATTTCTTTGATCTTCACGAGGTCTTTGTCCTGGGTTCTCCCCAAGTCCAATTTCTGCTTCGTCTTGGGTTGCCATGATTAACACAGAATAGAAAAAGAGTTTTATGTTTGTAACAGTAATGTTTTGTTAGGTTTTCCATCGACCGAAATATGTGCTAAATAAATATTCTGTCCCTGTTCAAGGTCCAAGTGTTGTAACCTTTGCTCTGATACCATATTTAATGTACCTCAAATTTTCCATAAAAGAAAAAATTCTAAGGGACATTAATCTTCAAATTCATTTAATAGATTTGAAGTTAAGAGGAGGTAATATTCAATTCCTGTTTATAAATTTCTATGAGGCATCTTATGTTTTGAGTACCACACGATGACATCTTTACACCAGTCTACTTACTTTGAACAGTAAAACTTATTTGGATAAGTCTCCATAATTCTATCAATTTCCTTCACTCTCAAACTACTCTCATATATACATACATACATACATACATATATATATATATATAGTATACTAGACTTAGGAATTATAGTCCAAATCTCTCCTTTGAACATGAGTTTCTATGCTTGCGCACAAGACTATCTCATTTGACCTTGAAATAATGAGCATATACCACATATAAGGTAACAGGTCAGATATATATATATATATATAGTATACTAGACTTAGGACTTATAGTCCAAATCTCTCCATTAAACATGAGTTTCTATGCTTGCACACAAGACTATCTCATTTGACCTTGAAATAACGAGCATATACCACATATAAGGTAACGGGTTGGGACTCTACCCCTTAGTTGAATATAAGAGACTTAGTAAAAGATGCTTGGAATCATTTGGTATGGTCCAATTAATTAAACAAATTCCTTACAAATTAATCGTGGTTAGTGATCTTCCAGTCACCAATTAAATAAAGGTTTGGGTAACGAATCCCACACTAATCCTCGTTTAAATATTTCTTAACTAAGTGATGTCTCAATGAAGTCTCAATTGGATGGTATGCTAACTACAATGAAATAGTTGGAGTGAATAAGTTCCAACTAGTCGTGTCACAAAGGGACTTTTATTAACTTTGCGATTTTCTTGATGTGGGCAGAATGGTTTACTTGTCAGAAGGAGTTAAAGCTCTGCACCTGACATTAATGGAGGGTATGTGTGTGTGATTTCCGATGGTTTTCACCTGACCCTTCCTCCAATCTAGACGTGCCAATGTTGCCCCATCACATGGCCAAACCACCCTTCATAAACTCAACATTTAATCTGTGTAGTTGGGGCTCCTCTTAGGGTTCAATGCATTTTCTATTGTCATTGTGAAGTCCTCTGAAAAGGCTGTACGTATTATTTTATCAAAAGTGAAGGTCGTTGACTTGGAGGATGTTACCCGGTGGAACAGACATCATTATTCGCCCTCCCTGGTAAGCTTACAGTACCACTTTATTCTGGTCATTAAACAAGGCTCAGGTTTTCATTATAGTGGAAGAACCCTCGTATTAAAATCTTGTTTTGTCTTTAATTAAATCTCCCCATTGCCATTATTCCTTGTAAATTTCCTGAATTATTCCCATTCGTGGATAAGTAGAGGATTACTATTTTTTATTCTCCATCTTCTTGAGAGGTCTTGACATTCCATTCCCTTTTTCTAATTTTTAAAAGAGTTGCACCTGCGTTAGTTGTCATGTGGGTTTCAATCTTAGGGTTTCGTTATTACCTATTATCATTATTCTATTACAGTCCCTCTGTTGATATGTGTCGAGGCCTAATGTTGAACATTCCATGAGGCTTCATAGGGTTTTTAGTCTGGGCTAAATGTACGCACTGTGTACTGCATATTACATTGCATTTCTTTCTTTCTTTTTATAAGGATTGAGTCCACCCTTCTGTATTTCTCATCAGACCCTGAGCTGGTCTTTGTGAATATAATGCTTGCTTAAAGTCCATTTCATTCCTATCCGACACAAATAAAAATGTGACTTCTATATTTTTGAACAATTCATTAGAAATACCCTATGACATATAAGATTTGAGTTTGAAATACTACTTGGGTTAAGTATGTTTCCTACTATGATTATTGTTGTATGTGGATAGTATACACCATTTAAAAACCTGGTAACATTAGTAAGAAAGTTAATTATCTGCATTTAATGTTGATTAAAGTTACCCTCTTCGACATAGCCAGTTGGTTCACAGTAGGTTTCAGTATCTACATTTCATATAGAACTTTATTCTATTTGTAGTGTTCGCATGCAGCCTTTGGCCTGCTTGCACGACATGATTTAAGAAATTCATGATTTAAATGTTATCATTGTTTGTTCATTTGTTTCATAAACGATTTATTTATACGCTTTGGTACCACACTAATAATGAGACCCTTTTGTTGTGAGGGTACCCATCAGGAAGTCCTTAGACCACCCTCACCTCGGCCTGGAATGTCTATCCCACTAGAACGCGAAAAGGAAGAGGACATCGGGTCTCCAAACCATGAGTTAAGTGCCATTCTGGAATAAACTGTTACTATCAATTATCATTCTATTGAAAGTTTCGTTCACCTTACTTTCGTATATTTTACTAATGTTTTAAAATGGTAAATCTTTGCAGAGATTTCGACCATGTATAATTATGGATGTCGGTTCCTATCCTTCACGCAAAAGGTATTTGGGTTAAGTGCATAGTAACTCTCAGACTTAGCTTTCCTAGTTCTAGAAATGAAGTCCATGGTTCCATTCTAGTTTTACCATTATTATGTGAAGTTCCATCCCGATTTTTGTATCGATTGATTGAAGAGTAATCCAATTTTCATGTCGATAAATCCCTATTTGAAGAGAACATGGTAATTGCGTAAGGTTGGACACACTTGGACTTTTGGTCTGTTTGGATTTGTATAACAACTTTAAGGTTTAATTCACGGTATTTTTCTCTTGAATA
>JZKD02S0808486.1:19687-35820 GCA_000966675.3 Picea glauca | reverse complement strand
AGATCTTTTAATGACTGTGGTTGAGTTTTCAATTGCATGTGTTAATTAACCATTTCAGAAGATTAATGAAAGAATGAGGAAATAAGAGGAATTATGACAACCATATACACATATGAAGATCTAAAATGAAGTAATAAACAACAAACCATAACAGGAGAATTGATAATAGATTTCGGCACAACGTTGCCTACGTCTCTGGGTCTTTGTCTCTATGGGGGAGGCTTATTTATTTCTGTTAAAAGCTCAAAACAATACATCGCAACAGTGACAATTGGCTACAAGACTAATCTTTTCATGTTCTTCTATATCTCTCAATCCCAACAAAAGAAACGACATGCAAAACGGATGACTGGAGCTCCCAGAAATGGCCCGCAAGCGTCTGCTCCTCAACAACTTCCCTGCATAAAAATGGCTTTGGCTTGGCTTCCCTTCAGCATAACTCTGCTCTGACTATCCTCCATGGCCTCAAACAGGCCTGGTTTATATAAATCTGAAGTTGGTTATCCATCCCCAACTTCCTCCCAAAATCTGGGCTCAAATAGGGATCAAAATCTCCCAATAATGGCTAAAATCCATTAATTACAAGCATAAAAATCATAAAAAATCCAAAAACATAGCATAAAAACCCACATTTGTAGATATTTGGGGATAATCCCCCTTTGGCCGGTGCGCACCCCTAAACTTGGTCATATGGATAGACATGTGGCCAAGTTCCAACCCAAAGGGTTGTGCGCTAGCCCCTTTCCCATAATCCTTGGTCACATGTTAACTTAACATAGGACCGTGTCCTAAATATGTGCCCCAATTGTTGGCTATAACCCTGTTCGTATGCGCCAAAAGTGGAGGTGGTTAGCCCCTGAACCATGGCCCCATGCTGGTGGTTGTATGCCTACGCTCCTATTCTCCATGGTCACAGTGCTAAAATAAAACCATGGGTTGGGGCTTAGCCCCAGCCCCTTTACGCCCCATCACTTAATATATTGCACTTTATTTAAATTAAAGTGGGTTATAAAATAACAACAAATGGTATGCCATGTTGGCCATTGGAACTCTACCAAGACTTGCGCTCGACCAATAGTTCATGAGGTTGAGACCCATGAGATCCATAAAACTTTTACACTGCCCACCAGTGATATGGTGCCACGTGGCAGCCCACGTCTGGGCCACGCGACACCTCTTCATTGGCCCAAAAATGCCACTTGTCATCATCTAAATGGATCTGTCCAGTGCCAAGTCAAACTTCCCAGTCATCTTACTGTTGTGTTGCAACATGTCATTTCCTGCACAGTCAGCATGTTGATGTCATGTTGACATCAGCATTGACTTTTTGACCAGTTGACCTTTGACTTTTTTTACCTGTTTAGGTTTTCGAACAGAATGTGATATCTTTCACATATGGAGCCTGTTTGACGAAGTAAATATATGGACGGAATCAGGAAGATGAGATGGATGCAATGGAGTTGGTTTCATTAGATTCTGAGCACTTTCATTTTTTAGCCTTGTTTAGCCCTGTCAGGCTCCTAGATCCGATTTTGGATCACACCTCCCCACTACAAGACCTTTTGGTCCCCAAAAGGTTACTGACCAGTCAACAAGCTCGATATAGGCCACCTGGCTTGTCCTCTGTCTCTGAACTCTGTCCTGTGCACCTGTCAGATCAAGATCAACTGTAACACAATCATGACAACTGACAGTATATTGTTAGCCATTTGAACCCTGTTACATATTATTGAAGCCACTATCATCCATGTAGACAACATTACTAATGATAGAATCAAAAGGACGACTGCAAATGAGCTGATATACTTGAAATATTTTCATGACATGAGCTTATCTTGAAGTAACTTATGATTGATTTTCCATTCAACAATCATTTCTTGTTCTTGCTTAAGATTGACTACTTCATTTGAAACAATTATTGGATTGTTTCTTACTTGTACTTCCTTCTTTAATTGTTCCATTGTTTGAAGTGTTTTATTTTCCTTAACATGATGAACATGAACCACATAATCTTGACCTGCTTTTGTTAATTAATATTGATTATTTGTCCTGTAGAAGATTGCCTTACGATCATATAAATATGGACTACCTAAGACCATTCCACATTCTCTTAACGACACTACATCACATGTTACTTCATCCACATACTTAGATGAAATTGAAAATTTGATTGTGCACTGCTTTATTATGTGCATTTGATGATGATTGCTTATCCATTTAAGTGTGTAAGGCTTATGATGTACTTGTGTTTTTAACCTCAATTGCTTAACCAATTCTTTTGAGATTAGATTAGATTGAGATCCATTGTCGATTAATGTGTCTATCTTAGTGTGTCACATGATTACCCTTATATGAAACAAGTTTCTTCTACAATCAATTCCTTCACCAATTTTACCTCTCATACCAACCAATGAGATCTTTGATTCATCACCTGAATCTGATCCCAAGTCTATGGGTTTTGTTGTCGTTGCCATTGTTTGCATTCCCTTCTTTTCTTTGAACCACTTTGGCCTCTTCTCGGGATGAAACTGCCAACATTTGTCCTCATCATGTCCCTCTTTCTTGTAATTCTTGCAAGAGGGCTTTCATTCCTTCTTTGTCACTGCATTTGAATTCTTGCCATGCCTTTTCCTCTTGTCCTCTTTTCTTGAAGACAATGATTCCCCTGACACACCTGTTTTTCCTGCTTCAATATACGTAGCTTGAACAGAAACCTCATCAAGGTTAGTGGGTCCAAACATGAATATAGTATTTATAATATGCACAAGTAAACCTCATATATACTTCATAAGAGTTTCTTGTGTTTGTAAAGGGATATCTAACATCAATGCCATTTTTCGAAATCCATCGGTGTATTCTTGCATTGTTTGTCCTTTTCTTAGTTTTAAAGATTTCCATTCAATTAATGTTTTTTCTTTATAACCCAAAGGATGGAATTGTTTCTTAAGTGTAGAAATGAAGTTATTCCATGATGGAAATACATTACCCACTTGTTGCGTTCCATTTTGCAACTTGCTTTGCCACCAGGTGAGATTTGTACCTGCAAGTCTCAAAGATGCCAACTTGATTTTTGTGGCCTCATCTTTGATTTATTGCACACTGCAGTAAACCTCCATCTGTCTGATCTAATTGTCAAGTTTCTCTGCATTTACTTCACCATCATATATGGGCAACTCAAATTTAACATCAAGTTTTAACAATGGCATTTCATTCTTATGCTTATGAACATTTTTCTTTGCATTAGATTTAGAAATTGAACTTAAAGAGGAAGGAGAAGAAGGAGGTGATGATCGAGGTGAAGGAGGAATATGAGGATGATCCTCTTCCTCTTCACTTTTTCCCTTTGAATATTCACCCAAAACTGGTCTCTTTCATTCCAAGTAATCCTTGTACAAAACTTTCACCATCTTCGACATAGCAAGGAAAGTTTTCTGGAACTCTTTCTCATCCTGAGAAAGCCCTTCTTTTGATGCCATCTTCTCGCTGTGAGAAGCTCTCTTTCTCAATCCAATTAATGGATTCTCTGCAACAAGCTCGCCTTCAACATGCTATAGCTTTTCCCTGGTTAACATGCAAAACTCAAATCCAAACGTCAACTAGATCTGATACCACTTGATCCGTAAAGATCTTTTAATGACTGTGGTTGAGTTTTCAATTTCATGTGTTAATTAACCATTTGAGAAGATTAATGAAAGAATGAGGAAATAAGAGGAATTATGAAATCCATATACACATATGTAGATCTAAAATGAAGTAATAAACAACAAACCATAACAAGAGAATTGATAACGGAGTTCAACACAACTTTGCCTACGTCTCCGGGCCTTTGTCTCTGTGGGGAAGGCTTCTTTATTTCTATTCAAAGCTCAAAAAATACATCGCAGTAGTTCCAACTGGCTACAATACTAATCTGGTCATGTTCTTCCAGATCTCTCGAACCCACCAAAAGAAACGGCATGCAAAACAGATGACTGGAGCTCCCAGAAATGGCCCGCAAGCGTCTGCTCCTCAACAACTTCCCTGCATAAAAATGGCTTTGGCTTGGATTCCCTTGAGAATAACTCTACTTTGACTATCCTCCATGGCCTCAAACAGGCCTAGTTTATATAGATCTGAAGTTGGTTATCCATCCCCAACTTCCTCCCAAAATCTGGGCTCAAATAGGGCTCAAAATCTCCCAATAATGGCTAAAATCCATTAATTACACGCATAAAAATCATAAAAAATAAAAAAACATAGCATAAAAACCCACATTTGAAAATATTTGGAGATAAGCCCCCTTTGTCCAGTGCGCACCCCTAAACTTGGTCATATGGATATACATGTGGCCAAGTGCCAACCCAAAGGGCTGTGCGCTGGCCCCTTTCCCGTAATCCTTGGTCACATGTTAACTTAACATAGGATCGTGTCCTAAATATGCGCCAAAAGTGGAGGTGGTTAGCCCCTGAACCATGGCCCCATGCTCGTGGTTGTATTCCTGCGCTCCTATTCTCCATGGTCACAGTGCTAAAATGAAACCATGGGCTGGGACTTGGCCCCAACCCCTTTACGCCCCATCACTTAATATATTGCACTTTATTTAAATTAAAGTGGGTTATAAAATAACAACAAATGGTGTGCCGCGTTGGCCATTGGAACTCTACCAAGACTTGCGCTCAACCAATAGGTCATGGGGTCTAGACCCATGAGCTCCATAAAAATTTTACACTACCCACCAGTGATAAGGTGCCACGTGGCACCTCTTCATTGGCCCAAAAATGCCACTTGTCATCAACTGAATGGATCTGTCCAGTGCCAAGTCAAACTGCCCAGTCACCTTACTGTTGTGTTGAAACATGCCATTTCCTACACAATTGACCTTTGACTTTTTTTTACCTATTTAGGTTTTCGAACAGAATGTGATATCTTTCACATACAAAGCCCATTTGATGAAGTAAATATATGGACAGAATCAGGAAGATGAGACGGATGCAATGGAGTTGGTTTCGTTGGATTCTGAGCACTTTCATTTTGAGCCTCTTTTAGCCCTGTCAAGCTCCTAGATCTGATTCTGGATCAGTTAATAATTAAAAATATAATTAATCATTAATTATAATCTAACTAGCTTGTCTAAATTATAAATTATCCATTAATTTACCATCGAATAGACATTAAACACAACCAAATTAGCAAAGTTAAAAAAAATATGCAATCCAATCTTTACTCACCAATCAAATTTAAATCATTAACACAACCTATAGGGTCACATCTATTTTAATCCAAATCTCCATCGAACTAGTCATTAATCTTGGTAACAATGGTAACAATATTAAACTAGAAGGCTACCATTAAAATAAATAATAAGCAAATAACAAGGCATTTAACATAAAGCAAATAAGAAGGCATTTAATAACAATTAACCCAACGTTTAACATAAAGCAATTAACAAGCCACTAAAATAATAATAAAGAAAAAAGAAATTATCCTATCTTGCAGTTAAAGATTAGATGCCCTCAGAGCCAAACAATGCAATGATGCCATTATCAAACGCTAACTAGGAACAATAATTGTATTGCCAAAGAATAACAATGTTATCCAAAACATTAATGACAATTAAATCGTTGTCAAGTAATGTAAGAAAAGGACATGCATGGGCATTAACGTTGTCAGGTAAACATAAAACACTAGGGTAATAGATAGTCGTTTTCGAGGCAAATAGTAGTCTTCATCAAAAATAAAATTGCAGTCTTCAAGGAAAATTTGCCAGGCATTACAATGATATTGCAGTCTATAGAAAAAGGGCAATCGTTGGCAATGAGGGTAACCCAATTTTTTTTTTTTTCTTAAGCCAAAAATCATGGTCATAACACAGCAACTCAACCAATCAGTTTAAGAAAAAATCATGGGTGAATTCTGCAACAACACAATCAAAGTTTCCAGCAAACAACGAGGACGTTAACAACTAGAGGGAAATCGTTTGGGGGCCACCATTCCTGGGCGTTAATTCTAGTAAAATCTGGTGTGAAAAAAAAAGGATTCTATGACTGTCAACGTGGAGAAGGGACACAAGACATAAATCCCAGCTATGTAGAACACACAAGTGATTACATTCGTGATAAAAACATTATCGTACCTCCTAAATGGTAAGGAATAATCCTGCCACAAGTGGAGAAAGTTGTAAGGAGATAGTTGTTGTCATAGAGAAAATATCCACTAAAGTGGCCCTTAGTCCAATGCTTGGCAAGTGGAATTTATAACAGAAACAACTGACCAGCTATGTGAATAAGTGTCAAGGCCTATGCGTGCCAACAACTTGACATAGAAATTGGGGCTGTGATCATAAGCCACGACAACCAAGCCCTTGGCCTAAGCTTGGGCAGAGGATATGCTTGATACAAGAGATCGAAGGAAGTAGTTGAAAATGGAGAGGCCCGCAGTGGTATGCATGGAGTCTAATATCAAGAGTCGGTGCCTTCTCTCCTACGAGAACACCATCTCTCAATGATTTGCACATGGAATCTGCCAATGCTAGAACCCAACACCTATTTTTGTCCCTAACTTATCATTTAAAAGAGAAACCAACCTTTTCGGCCAAACATCTAGACAAACTTTTGGAATAAAAATTTATCGAAATTGTTTGTTCAAATTTCATCCCAAAATTGTTGTCTACTAAATACAAAAATTTCGTTATCACTGGAATCATAGGAAACAATTTCTCAATCATATTAGATGTAAATCACTGTAAATAAATTCACATTCGATGCATAAAGCAAGGGTAATATTTTACCTCTATCACATAATTACAATCGCTGAAGTAATATTTTTACATCCAAAACATAATTACAATAGCAGAGGTAATATTTTTTTTTACATCTGTTACATAATCACAATCGCAGAGGTAATAAAAACAAGTAAATCCAACAAGAAACAAACGTAGATTGAAGTTAAATACCTTTTTACATGCCGAGATACCAATAAAAAAAATACGAAAAATAGTAAGAGAATGCTAGGGCCATTAGGATAACTCATTGAAAGGATCACAGGGATTCTATCGGTCATGGTGCACAAAAATAAACAACAAGGAGGCAAGATAATCCCTATGCAGAGGTCGTACTAGAAGGCACATGTCAAACAATCAAGAAAGGACAAGAACAGAGGTAGCCGACTGATATGTTCGTCCTTCGCTTCATCATCCTCACACAAAAAAGCAAGGCATTGAGATCCAAAGGTCTTGTAATGCTAAGGTTACGACCGTAGATCAGGCTCTTGGCCGACTGCTCAGGCGGGGACTAGTGAGCTAGGGATGAAGGCTAAACAACCTCCAGGTCACAATCAACATAGCAAGGTTGTCAAGACATGTGGGGAAAATTAAGGCCATGGAATTCAACGACCATTGAGCTAGGCTAAGAAAGATTCCAGTCATCCATTCTTCTTAAAAAAAGCATCAGTTTACTTCTCCATAAAATAATAAAATCCAAGCATAAGTCTTAATACATTCTACCATACAAAATGAAGAGAGTGTATCGTTACCTGATCGCCCTCTCTGAATGATGTCCCACATGCTCCATGCAACTTTCGCTTGCCGACCGATGAGACTTCACCAGTACCTCCCAACCAATGCTAGGGGTACTCTTCTTCCCCCTCAGCCCCCGGAGCCACAAAGGGGCAACACACTCACTATCCAAAGATTTCGACTAGCTCCTAGTTCACCTCGCAAGGCTGAGCTACCACTCCTCACTAAGCTGGGTATCCCAACTCCCACAAGTTAAGTCAATCAAGTAGATATTTTTGTAGTGTAACGTTACACAAATAGAAGATGATCATTCATCCTTCTCCTTCTCCTTCCTTCATTATATAGAGTTTCGAACTTCCTTTCTTTCCTAAAATGTCATTTCATTAATGTTTTAAAAATAAATTCCTAAAAATTCCTCTCCGTACAAGTGTCCCTCATCCCCTACATTCCTCCATAATTTAATTTCTTTAATTAATTAATTTTCTTTAGTTCCCTCACCCACCTATAGTTACTCCTAGAATCACTCCTAGGTGTCCCCAAATTCTCTTACAGGTTTTAATGGCTTTCCCTATTATTAAATTTCTAGTTCAGTTTAAATTAGAATGCACTTAAATGGTAGATACTTTTTCTAAGTTTGACTTTCCGCTTTTTCCCTTATGTTCCCCTTTTCCCCTTTTATGTTTACCTCTTTTCCTAGTTTCCTAATTTTTTAGATTTTCCCTCTTTCCCCTTTTAATTAGAACTCAAAAAGGTACCTGTGGAAATTAACCCTTTTTCCTTTTTCTCATTTAATTAGTATTTTAAAATTATCAAAATAATAAAACCATTAATTCCCCTTTTTCTTTTAAATTTTATTCCAACAATTTTTTTTAATGAATAAATTAAAATTCTTATTCCCTTCATGTTACAAGATTTAATGAATGTCATAATTATTATTTATGTGGTTTTAATTTTTATTATTATTATTGTTATTTATTTTTATAGAGAGATAAAATTTTACCACTAGCATAGTTTAGACTTAAACCTTAAATTTTCGTACAGGACGACATTTCATTAAGGAATTTGTTTTAAAAAATTCTTAACATGTTCTTCGTCGTAAGGCCATCTAGGTTCATTCCTCTATCATCAACAATGCAATGTGCCCTTTAGGACACACTAGGTGCTCCAAGGGTGCCACTAGCCTTAATTTGTTTCCCTTGTGCAACGTGCCCTTTAGGACGCACTACGTGCTCCAAGGGTGCCACTTGCCTCTTGACTGACTTGGTAGACATCAATAACCCCTGGAGTCAATACTCCACTAGGTGAAATTGTGGGAGACTAAGGGCCTCTAAGGAATAAGGCCCCTACCTTATTGCACACCCATTAGAATCATCGTGAGCAACTATCATAGTCTACCCTCACGACATCGTGGGTCCTCTCGAACTAGGTAATCATTAACCTATAGTTCGAGCCATGGTGGGAGTGCTAGTAGGTTGTGACAGGGTTGTTGTCCATACCTCTCCCTCAACATATCAGGTAGTCGTGCGTGACCCCTTTACTCCACATGTGAGTCTGGTTGACAAGCTATCATTAGCTTGCATCATCAAAAAATCATGTCAGAATATATCCATATCATATCATCTAATCGGATGCGCTAATATCATAGTAAAAACAATCAAACCCCAATGGTACACTCCCTGACTTGATCTGGAGTCCAAGGGGTTCCATCGATGCCTCTGCATCCTCGAGGTCCAAAATCCTACAAAGTAAGTAAAACCAAGTCAATAGCACCTGTCTATGTCAAAGTGGTAAAATAACATGTCATCAACCCATAACGCCTCATAACCAAAATCAAAAGTTTTAATAGCATAATAATCTGGATCACTTGTGGGAAAGTGTCCTCAAAGAATAAGTTCATTGAGTGTGCTAGAGTGGGATGTTACATACACCCCCTCTTGGTCTAAACTTCGTCCTGAATTTTCATAGTATATATGCCGAAATAAAGTGTATCACAGTATCATATGCCTATCTATCAAACAAAAATGGAAACTGCTAGCGCATATCATATGCATCCTCCCAGGTCTCCTAGTGCGGACTATAATTGTCCCACTGGACCTTGACGTGATCTACCATTCATCGTCGTAGCTGTCGAACATGATGATCCAAGATCTGGAACGGCTTAGCCGTGATCAGCCCCTCATCTAATACTTTCACGGAACTCATGTCAATAACATGTGTAGGATCACTAATATAATGTCTCAAAACAGATACATGAAAAACATTGTGCATACACCTCAAAGAATCTACATACACCTCAAAGAATCCAGCAAGGCTAGTCGATAGGAGACAGGCCCCTTTCTCTCCACAATATCGAAATGTCGCATGAACCTAGGAGGGAGTTTATCTCCCTTCACAAAGTTGATCAAACTCTTATGCAGTTTAACCCACAAGAACACTCGATCAACGACCTCGTAATTATGGTCGACATAGTGCACATCAACATAACTCTTTTGTCGATCCTGCACTTATTTAATCCTTTGTCTTATTGTTTTCATTTTCTCTTCCATTTCCTTGATCGCTTATGGTCCCACCAGGACCCTATCCTCAAGCCAATCTCAACTCAAAAGTGTCTGACATGGTCACCCGTAAAGAAACTCAAAAGTCACCATCTTAATGGTGCTCTGGTAATTGTTGTTATAAAAGAACTCCACTGGTGGCAAGACTTCTTCCCAACACTTTTTTTGGTCTATCACGTACATGCGCAACATGTCCTCCAAGGTTTGGTTCATTCATTTGGTCTACCCGTCAGTCTCCGGGTGATACGCAGTACTAAAGTTAAGTTGGGTTCCCAACCCCTCTTGGAAACTTGTCCAAAATCGTCCACTAAACACCAATCCTTGATTGAATATAATCCTCTTAGGCACGCCATATAGCCTCACAATCTCGTTGATGAAAACTCTAGCGACGTCAAGTGCCTAATACGTCGTACACACAGGAATAAAGTGAGCACTCTTCATCAAAGTGTCTACTACTACAAAAATCGAGTCATGTCTCCTTGCTGTCAGTGGAAATCCAACAATAAAATCCATCGAAATAACCTCCCATTTTGATTCTAGAATAATGTGTGGTTGTAGTAATCCTGTTGGGTGTCTATGTTTAGCCTTTACCTATTGAAATTCTAGATATCTGGGCACATAGTTGACTATGTCGGCCTTCATTCCCTTCCAGAAGAATAAGGGTTTAAGGTCTTCCGTCATCTTCATGACTCCCGGGTGAGCCATGTAAACTTCTCTATGAGCCTCGCTCAAGATCAACATCCTCAACTCGTTGTTCATTGGTACGTAGATCTATTTTTTAAACCTCAATAATCCATCGCTGTCAAACGAAAATCCTTCAAATCGTGGTACCATCATTGTGTTTTGTTTGATAAAACCCTCGACCTCTTTCTACCAGTCATCATTACGGTATAAAGTTAGAATCTTTTCACGGAGATTAGTCTGAAGAGACAACACCTAAAGATGCGTGGTCTCTGACTCAATGCATCTGCCACTCGGTTCACTGTTCCTTTTATGTAAGTAATCTCAAAGTCGTACTTGCTAAGTAATTTCGACCAACTTCGTTGTCGCGCATTCAGGTCACTTTGGGTAAATATGTGTTGTAGTCCACAATGGTTAGTCTTAAGTTCAAATTTTTGTGCAACAAGGTAGTGTCTCCAAACCTTCAAGGCATATATGATGGCTAACAACTCTGAATCATGTGTCGTGTAGTTCTCCTCATGCCTTCGCAGTTTGCTCAAGATGTAAGCTATCACTCATATGTCTTGCATCAAGACTCTGCCTAAGCCTTCCTTGGATGCGTCAGTGCATACCAAGAAGTCCACGTCCATGTCAGGGATCTTTAGTATCGGTGTTGTTGTCAACAACTCCTTGAGCCTCTGAAATTCTTCTGTGCATTTCTCGGTCCAAACAAACTACTTTTTTTCTTCTACAATTTTGTGATCAGATTTGATATCTTCGAAAACCCCTCGATGAACTGTTGATAGTATCCTGCTAAACCCATGAAGCTACACACTTCCAAGATATTCGTCGGTGCAGACCATTCCATAATGGCCTCAACCTTCACTGGATCCATAGTGATACCTTCACCGGAGATGAAGTGCACTAAGTAGTGAATCTTCGATTGATAAAATGAGCATTTGGATAACTTCCCATACAATTTGTGCTCTCGTAGAAACTATAGTACCAAGCGCAAGTGCACATCATGATCCTCCATCATCCGGGAGTAAATCAAAATATTGTCAATAAATACTTGGACGAATTTGTCAGTCCAAACGATAAAATAGTAAACTCGTAATGTCCAAACCTTGTCTTCAAGGTAGTCTTAGGGATTCCATCTTCCTTAATCCATAACTAGTGATACCCTGATCACAAATCGATCTTTGAGAACACCATTGCACCCTTCATTTGATCAAACAGATCATCAATTCTCGACAATGAATACTGATTCTTGATCGTGGCCTTGTTCAATTGATAGTAGTCAATGCAGAGCCTCCATGACCCATCCTTCTTTTGTATGAAAATAAGAGACGCACCCCATGGTGACACACTTGGACGTATCGGTCCGAGGTCCAGCAAATCCTTCAGTTTCATTTTCAACTCTTGTAACTCTGGGGTGGACATCCCATAAGGCATTTTTGTTATCGATTCAATCCCTAGTTTTAGGTCTATGGTAAACTCCAATTCCCTCTCTGGTGGCATCCCAGGTAACTCCTCTAGAAATATGTCTGCAAACTCTCTCACCACCAGAAGGTGTTCTAAACCTTCTGCTAATCCCTTCTCATTTAACGCAAGGATCGCATAAAGCTTGCACCCCTTGTGTATGCTCTTCCGTAGCTACAAGGAAGAGAGGAACCTCAAGGAAACTCCCTGGTTCCAGCCTACAATCAGATGTCTCTGTCCCTCGTCATCGACCAAGCTCAATTGTTTCTCCTTACAGTTGAGTATCACCTCATGCGATTCCAACCAGTCCATACCAATCACGACATCATAAGATCCTAGGATTGTGACATACAGGTTGGCCCTTGTAAAAAACTCTCCCAGGTTAAGGACACAGCCCATAACCTTTCCTCCAAATTTTTTTTGGATCTTGAGGCCATCTCTACAAAGATAAACTCATCCTATTCGACTGCCTTTACCTTAATCCTTTTTAGTGTTGCACCAAAAATGAAACTCTCGGTAGCACCGGGATCTATAAAAATACTAAGGGTCTGGTCAGCGACGGTACCTGTCATCTCGAGTACATTTGACTAATGATCTACCTAGTAGATGTTCACCACTGCATGAATGATATGGTCCTTGTCCATATCTCCCACGATAGTGGGTCTGGCTAATCCATATTTTCTAGTCCTCTCCACCGGGCAGTCACATTGGTAGTGTGGCTCCCCACACATCCAACACCCATTCTTCGGCCCAGTAGTCCTGGTACCCGAAGTAGAAGATGATAGCCCACCGGCCTGGAATCCTGGTCTATTCTGCTGAACAGGCCTAAATTATTGTTGTTGCAATCGACGTTGTTGCTGATACTGTGGTCCTTGATAAGGTGTCCGCTGTTGAGGTGTCAGTCGCCGAGGTGTAGTGAAAGTGGATCTCCTATGTAAGCCATAATATCCTGGCATAATTCTTGCTGGCATATAATGTTGGTGTGCTCCAGATGACACCTACCTTGTTGGTCTCACTGGAGTCGTGGTCTGACCCCCGCTAATAAGCTCCTCCTCTGCTATGAGGGCCTTCTGGATGGAATCATGCAGGTTTTGAGGCATCAAAATCCTAAACTTTGCATGTATGTTGTCATTAAGGCCGAACAAAAACCGGTTGGCCTTAAGTTTCTCAATTTTAAGGTGTGGAGCATACTGGAGCAACTCCGTAAAATGGACCTCATACTCGGGCACCATGCAGCCACCCTATTGTAAGGAGTTGAACTCATTGAGTTGACACTGAATGAATTCCTCTGGAAGGTACCTCTCTCAGAACCGTTCCTCGAACAGTTCCCATGACACGTCTTCGACGACCATGTTCAACTACAGTAGGAGCGTCTTCCACTATGGAAGAGCACTCCCCTTCAGTTGGAAGACCTCCATGTGGACCTTCATGTTGGAGGTATAATCGTGAAGTGTGAAGCACATCACCATGTTCTCCAACCATGCATCAATGTCTGCATCATCCGGAGCACCAAATAACTCAGGAAATTTGACCTTATCGAGTTCTGGGTGGATGCTACCAGTACTGACCAGAGCGCGCGGTGGAACTTCAGCGGGTGTCGATGCCCTAGCCTCATCTCTGTCCAAACGATTGATCAGAGCATCGGACATGCATTAAAAATATCTCATCATTCTGACTACATCACCAACTGCTATCTACTCCTATCCAAGAACCTGCTCGTCTCCCTAGGGGTTAGACCCCTCAGGTGTGGATGTTATTGGAGCCGTCGTGCCTCCTCCCCTAGCAGCCCGTCGTCTGCCTCCACAGTATCCTCTAACCATGATTACCTGCACGCACACAAATCAACTCAATTAGCAACATTATAATCAATCATATCAACAAAATCTGTAGTGATCCCAATTCGCGGGTTGAACCCGCTCTGATACCACACGTAATATCCTCATCCAGTACGACTCCTACGATGTACAACTGGTAAAAACACCCTTAACTTTTTTTTTTGTGTGTGTGTGTGTAGGAAGGTAATACTAACATTATACTCAACATCGCAACATGACGACGAACACAATGGATGAAAATCACGCAACAACAACATAACAAACTAACATAAAATCACATCATGCACCTAGAAGTAAAGTATGACATTCAACTAAAGAAGAATAAGAATGACTACCCACCTGTCCTACCCTGCAATGGTTAGGACCTATAGGACACTTAGGCAACGCTCAAGCCCAGGTTCCCATTGATTTTGACCATTTAAGGTCTCAAGGTTGGCGACTGTTCTGAGGAACAAGGAGGTGTCTACATCCTGCCCAACACAAGCAGACCAAGCCTACTAAACTAATGACAATTATCCTAACAACCCCACACACCCAAAATTAATTACACCAGCAACTAGAACCCCTATAGTGATCAAGCCAAGCACAATAAATGTTTACAAACCAAGTAAAAACATTAATTGTAATGAACAACAACACCGTCCATGGGAAGCACAAGCTAAAAATGACTTCGCCAATATCCCGGTCAACGATCGAGTCAAGCTAGTCAATAATTACAGTATAATTTAATCATCTATGATGAGCCCGACTTAGCATGTCTAAAATGCAATATGAAATTAAGGTACAATCTAATTTAGCCTTAAAACCAATCCATTTGCACAATTTTAAATTACAAATTGTCATCAAGTTACCATCTAATTCAACGTTAAATGGACATCAATAAGCAAGTCTGAACTTCGACTTGGCTAATAAATAAAAATATAATTAATCATTAATTATAATCTAACTAGCTTGTCTAAATTATAAATTAGCCATTAATTTACCATCGAATAGACATTAAACACAACCAAATTAGCAAAGTTAAAAAAAATATGCAATCCAATCTTTACTCACCAATCAAATTTAAATCATTAATGCAACCTATAGGGTCACATCTATTTTAATCCAAATCTTCATCCAACTAGCCATTAATCTTTGTAACAATGGTAACAATCTTAAACTAGAAGGATACCATTAAAATAAATAATAAGCAAATAACAATGCATTTAACATAAAGCAAATAACAAGGAATTTAATAACAATTAACCTGGTGTTTAACATGGCATTAAAATAATAATAAAGAATTTTTTTTTTCTGCTATCTTGTGGTTAAAGATTAGATTCCCTTTAGAGCCAAACAATGCAATGATGCCATTATCAAACGCTAACTAGGAACAATAATTGTATTGTCGAAGAATAACAACGTTATCCAGAACATTAATGCCAATTAAATCACTGTCAGGTAATGTAAGAAAAGGATAGGCGTGGGCATTAATGTTGTCAGGTAAACAGAAAACACTAGGGTAACAGATAGTTGTTTTCGAGGCAAATAGCAGTCTTCATAAAAAATAAAATCGTAGTCTCCAAGGAAAATTCCCCAGGAATTACAATGATATTTCAGTCTATAGAAAAAGGGCAATCACTGGCAATGAGCGTAACCAATCCTTTTTTTTTTTAAGCCAAAAATTGTGGACATAACACAGCAAATCAATCAATCAGTTTAGGCAAAAATCATGGGTGAATTCTATAGCAACCCAGTCAGAGTTTCGAGCAAACAACGGGGTGTTAACAACTAGAGGGAAATTGGTTGGGGGCCACCATTCATGGGCATTAATATTGGTAAAATCCGGTGTGAAACAAAAAGGAGTCTATGACTGTCAATGTGGAGAAGGCATGCAAGACATAAATCCCAACTATGTAGAATGCATAAGGGATTACATTCTTGATAACAACATTTCCATACCTCTTAAATGCTAAGGAATAATCGTGCCACAAGTGGAGAAAGTTGCAAGGAGATAGTTGGTGTCATAGAACAAATATCCACTAAAGTGGGCCTTAGTCCAATGCTTTGCAAGTGGAATTTATAATAGAAACAACTTACCAGCTATGTGAATAAGTGTCAAGGCCTGCG
>JZKD02S0808486.1:0-17788 GCA_000966675.3 Picea glauca | reverse complement strand
ATGTGGTTTTTATTTTTATTATTATTATTGTTATTTTTTTTTATAGAGAAATAAAATTTTACCACTAGCATAGTTTAGACTTAAACTTTAAATTTTCGTACAGGTCGACATTTAATTAGGGATTTTTTTTTTAAAATTTATTAACACGTTATTCATCCTAAGGCCATCAAGGTTCATTCCTCTATCATCAACAATGTGATGTGCCCTTTAGGAGACACTAGGTTCTCCAAGGGTGCCACTCGCCTTAATCTATTTCCCTTCCACGACGTGCCCTTCAGGACGCACTATGTGATCCAAGGGTCCAACTCACCTCATGACTGACTTGGTAGACATCAATAACCCCTGGAATCAATACTCTGCCAGGTGAATTTGTGGGAGACTAAGGGCCTCTAAGGAATAAGGACCCTACCTTATTGCACACCCCTTAGAATCATCGTGAGCGACTGTCACAATCTTCCCTCACGGCATCGTGGGTCCTCTCAAACTAGGTAATCGTTAAACTACAATTCGAGCCATGGCGGGAGTGGTAGTATGTTGTGGCAGGGTTGCTATCCACACCTCTCCCTCAACATCTCTGGTATTCATGCATGACCCCTTTACTCCACATGTGAGTCTGGTCAGAAAGCTATCGTCAGCCTACATCATCAAAAAATCATGTCAGAATATATCCATATTATATCATCTAATCAGATGCGCTAATATCATAGGAAAAAAAATCAAACCCCAATGGTACACTCCTTGACTCAATCCGGAGTCCAAGGGATTCCATCGATGCCTCTGCATCCTCGACGTCCAAAATCCTGCACACTCAGTAAAACCGAGTCAATAGCACCTGTCTATGTCAAAGTGGTAAAACAACATGTCATCAACCCATAATGCCTCATAACAAAAATCAAAATTTTTAATAGCATAATAATCTGGATCACTTGTGAGCAAGTGTCCTAAAATAATAAGTTCACTCAGTGCGCTAGAGTGGGATGTTACATACACCCCCTCTTGGTCTAAACTTCATCCTGAATTTTTACAGTATATATGCCAAAATAAAGTGTATCACAATATCATATGTCTCTCTATCAAACAAAAATGGAAACTGTTGGTGCATATCATATGCATCCTCCTAGGTCACCAAGTGCAGACTATAATTGTCCCACTAGACCTTGACCCGATCTACTATTCGACGTCATAGTTGTTGAACGTGATGATCCAAGATGTGGACCGACTCAGTCGTGAGCACCCCCTCGTTCAATACCTGCAAGGAACTCATGTCAATAACATGTGTAGGATCACTAATATAATGTCTCAAAATAGATATATGAAAAACATCATGCATACGCCTGAAAGAATCTGGTAAGGCTAGTCGATAGTGTTGGACAACTAAGAGGGGGGGGGGGTTGAATCAATTGTTACCATGCTTAAACAATTATGCTTCATTTAAATTCTTTACAAGGCACTCAATTATAATCACAATAATGTAGGAAAATAAGCAATGGCACATTCAGCATCAGTCACATATATGAGATACATAGAGATAGATACTTCCTGAGGAAACCAATAAAGGGAAAAAACCTCTTCTTCTTTATATGATAAGAAATCTTTACATCCTTTACATTATCATACATATGAGAACCAACTCATAATGAGGTTGCAACCTCTGTTTTGGAACCAACTCTTTGTTTTCTCTAGAATCCACTAGAAGGAAGCACCAACTCCCTGGTTTCTCTAGCACCAACTAGAAGGAAGCACCAACTCCTTGATTTCTCTAGCACCAACTAGAAGGAAGCACCAACTCCCTGGTTTCTCTAGTACCAACTAGACGGAAGCTACAACTCCCTGTGTTCAAGCACCCACTTGAACCTCTGAGGACACCAATCCTCCCTAGCACCTCCCTACCACCCTGGTTTATCTATATGAATTACTAAAACTTATTACAATGATATAGTGTTCAACAACAACTTACCAATCTCATCATTGTTCTGAAATATTTCACTTCTCTGTCTTCCTCACTGTCTTCCTGCATGCATCCATTGCACTTTTATGTTCTTCTGCCTCTTGTGCTTTCTCCACCATTCCATTTCAATGCACCTTTTGTCTTCTGTCCATCTCAGCTACTACACTCTCCTTCTTCTTCACACCTCCAATCATCACATAACAACAACAACACCCATCTCTTCTTTCTTCTGCATACTTGTAGTCACTGACCTCCTTGTGCATGCTCTCTCGCCATGCTTCTGCATCCTTTGCATGTCGAGTGCTCTTCATGTTCATCATTGCAACTCTTCAGCTTCTCTGTTTTTTAGTCCCATCTATCCATCATCACTGGGTGTCATGATCAAATTGCTTCACATCACAGGCAGTTGAGATTCTTCATCTTTTGTTGCAGTTGACCTCAATCTCTCTATTGTAGTACATAGCTCCAACGCTCTTCCAGATATCAATAGTCTCCATGAACAGTATTTTCTCCTACTGGCAGATTCATTGTGACCCTTTAGTTCCTCTAAAAATCACACGGAAGTCTCTTCAAGTCCTCTGGAAGAAACCATCAGTGGTTTCTATCAGTTACACTAAGAAGTGCTACAGTAGCCCTTCGATCTTCTTCAGTTTCATCTACACTGTTGGATTAACTTCTCTAAGTCTTGCATTCATTTCGACATTCTGTTCTTTGACATTTCAGGATTTGTGTGATCAAGTGTCTCGACACTCCATGTCATGATCCCCAAAATGGAGCTTGGTTGCTCTAGCTATTTCCTCTATCTCTCATCGATGTGACCAATAGCTGTGACCATAGCCTTATTTAAAAACTACATTTCACAATTTCATTTTTCGGCACTTTAGAATTTTGATACTCCTGTGGTGAAGTTTCTTGACTCTCCATGTTGCGGTGCCCGAAACTCCAAAACAGAGCTTGTCTATGACATTTCTCCATTTTGGGACTCCTCTGATGGAGAGTCTTTACTCTTGACTCCTCCTACTCCTGGTATCCGAAACTCCGGTATGGAGTCTTTATCATTTCTTGACTTTGAGTTTCTTGACTTCGGGACTCCTTATGATGAGAGTCTTTGTCATTTCCATCTCCTGGTATCCGGAATCCTCATATCCAGTACTCCAAGCGATGTGCCTATTTTGGGTTTTCACATTTCAGCACTTGGAACTCCTGATGATGTGAGTCTTTGGCATCTCCATCTCCCGGTAACCGAAATCCCGGTATCCAACATTCCAAGCGATGTGCCTGTTTCACGATTTCAGGGTTTCTCATTTCACAACTTCAAGACTCCTATTGATGTGAGTCTCTGACATCTCCATCTCCCGGTAACCGAAATCCTAGTATCCAAAACTTTGAGTGATGCACCTATTTCACGATTTCGGGGTTTCGCATTTTGTAACTTTGAGACTCTTGATGTTGAGAGTCTCTGACTTCTCCATCTCTCGGTATCCAATGCTCCACGCGATGCGCCTGTTGTGAGTTTTTTGGGTTTTTCATTTTTCAATTCTGGGACACCTGATGATGAAGAGTCTTGACTCTTCCAACTCTCGGTACCTGAAACTCTAAAATGGATTTATTTCCTAGTCTGTGAAATTCTTTGTTGATGTACCTCTTTCGAGACTTCGCATTTTGCGATTTCGAGACTCCTATTTTGGAGATTCTTGACTCTTGACTTCTCCATCTTCTAGTAACCGAAACTCCAAAATGGAGTTTTTGTTGAGGTGATTGATAGGGGTTTCGCATTTCACCTTGCTCATTAAAGAGTGTGTAAGTCCTCCTAGATCCAACGTTGGTCATACCTCGGGCTCATATCTGATGTTCATCGAGAAATCTTCAATGAGATCCATCGCTACATACTCTGATCTTGTCGAGCTTGCTATCCAGCGTCTTCCAAAAATAATTTTGGTGCTCGCCTGTCACATCCTTCCTATACTCAAGGCATCATAGTTGTTGTACTTTCCATCAATGACAAGCATACACTACCTACAAAAACATGCCAAAAATCTCCCCCTTTGGCAATGATGGAAACAAAGGCACCCGTACCTGTTCTTTTCTCCCCCTTTGACATCAATGTCAAAGAAAACACACTCCCCCTGAGTTGTTGCAGTATTTTTAGGAGGTATCGGATATGCAATTAATACAAGACTCCCCCTAACAGGATGGACTCTCTTAGGTGTGAAATGGGATGACACACAACTTTTGTCGGAGATATTCAAAAGGGGTCTTAGCTAGAGGTTTAGTAAAGATGTATGTCATTTGTTCTATGGTTGGAATGTACTAAACCTGAACAACCTGATTGGTGACTTGCTCTCTTAGAAAATGGTATTTTATGGGAATATGCTTGGTCTTGGAGTGGAATACATGATTCTTAGACACACTGATGGCACTAGTGTTATCACAATGAATTGGGATCGGTGCAACGCATTTTACCTCCAAGTTTGCAAGTGTTTGAATCATCCATAATACTCTGGCTCTGTGGTTGATAAAGAAATGGAACCTTACTTTTTACTAAGCCATGCTACTAATGAGTCACCCAAGAAGAATTCTCCTCCACTGGTGTTTTTTCTCTCATCAACACAATTTTCCCAATCTACATATGAATAAGAAGTTAACTGAAAATTCTTATTTTTGGGATACCACAGACCATAAGTCATTGTTTCTTTTAGATACCTAAATATCCTTTTGACAGCTAGTAAATAACTTTGTTTAGGGGCAGACTGATATCTTCCTACCATTCCTACAACATGCATTATGTCTGGGCGAGATGTTGTGATGTACAACAGGCTTCCTATCATTGACCTATATGAACTTTGATCAACATCAGGTGAGTCACCATCCTTACTTAATTTGCAACCAGTTACCATAGGTGTGCCCACAGGTTTAGAATCTTCCATTTGAAACCTTTTCAACATTTCTCTTAGATATTTTTCTTGAGAAATGAACATCCCCACAGACCTCTGAGTAATTTGCAGACTAAGAAAAAATGACAGTTCACCTATCATAGACATTTCAAACTCAGACTCCATGGCAGAAGAAAACCATTTTACCAATGAATCCTTATTACATTCGAAGATGATGTCATCTACATAGACCAACACAATGAGCAAATCATCACCCTATGTTTTGATATATAGGTTGTTGTCAAATGTTCCTCTCTTGAACCCTTTGTCTTTGAGATATGTATCTAGTCTGTGATACCAGGCACGAGGAGCTTGTTTTAATCCATATAAATCTTTCTTCAACTTGCATATTAATTCAGGGTTATCAGACAGTTTGAAACCCTCTAGTTGTTCCATATAGACTTGTTCATTTAAATCTCCATTTAGAAAATATGACTTGACATCCATTTGATAGACTTTAAACCTTTTATGACAAGCATAGGCAAGAAATATTCTGATAGCTTCCAACCTTTCTACGAGCGCAAATGTTTCATCAAAATCCAGTCCTTCTATTTGAGCATAGCCTTTACAAACCAATCTTTCTTTATTCCTGACAACTTGTCCCTGCTCATTCAACTTGTTCTTAAAGATCCATTTGGAACCAATGATATTTTTACCTTACGGTCTCTGAACCATATCCCACGTATTGTTTTTCTCAATATGATCAAGTTCGTCATTCATTGCTTTAACCCAATGTTCATCTTTGCTAGCTTCATTAAATTTCTTGGGTTCCATCATGGATATGAAAGCTATATGTGATTGTTCAGTGTTTTTGTTTAGATTTCTCCTAGTTTGTACACCTTTGTCTTTTTCACCAATTACCTAACTTGCAGGATAATTCTTTTGAGTGATTCTAGAGGAGGAATTTGATGTTGTCTGTCGATTTGAGTCTGTCTGAGTGTCTATTTCTTCATCTGATTTAGAGTCTTCATTTTCTGATTCTTGGACCTGTTCATCTTCGGTTCTAGCTGTGTCTTTTGTAGAAGACTCATTTATGTACACCTCTCTTGCTAGGATTCCTTCATCGACTTTCACGTCAATACAGTCAACCATTTTATGCAACCTCTTATTATAGCATCTGTATCCTTTACTGTTTGTAGCATACCCCAAGAAGATACCTTCATCAGCCCTGTCATCATATTTTCCAAGGTTCTCATCATTATTCTTTATGTCACATTTACTCCCAAAGACTTTGAAGTGTTTAATTGAAGCAGGTCTCCCAAACCATAGTTCATAAGGTGTCTTGTCACTTTGTGGTCTAAGCTGGGATTTGTTAAGAACATGGACTATTGTGCGTATTGTTTCTACCCAGTAGGTTTGACCAATGTTCTTCTCATTCATCATTGACCTGGCCATTTCCTGCATTGTTCTGTTTTTCCTCTCAACTACTCCATTTTGTTGTGGAGTTATTGGGATTGTGTATTCTCTCTTGATCCCATGCTTGTCACATAATTCCTTGAAGTCACTTGACATAAACTCTCCTCCTCGGTCTGATCTTACTGCCTTTAACCTCTTGCCTGTTTGAGTCTCAGTTAAAGCCTTAAATATTTTAATCTTCTCAAATGCTTCAGCTTTTTCTTTGAGAAAGGCAACCCAAGTAAGTCTGGAGTAATCATCAATAATCAGCAAGAAGTAGATTTCTTTCCCTGTGCCTTCCTATCTTGATGGTCCACATAAATCCATATGAACTAGTTGGAGTGGTTTCTCTGTTGAAGTAAAGCTCTTGGACTTAAACTGTGTCTTGTTTAGCTTTCCTACTTGGCAAGTTTTACACATTGAATCTTGGGGCTTTGATATTCTCGGAAGATCTTTTACTACCTCAAGATTTATGAGTTTGATTAAGTGGTCAAAGTTTAGATGGCCAAGTCTCCTATGCCATAAGCAACTTTCATCATGTTTTCTTAAATGAAATTCTTCTCTATCTTCTTTCAGCACATATACATTATTTTCTATCCTTATTCCTTTGGCCACCACTTGTCCTGAGTTTACAGACTTTATCTTGCAGTCCTTGGACATGAAAAACACTTCACATCCTTTGTCACACATTTGAATTACAATGAGAAGATTATGTTTCATCCCATCTACAAGTAGAACATCTTGGCCTTTTCATTTTCCATTACTTAAACTCGCCATCCCTTTACCCTTTATTTTACCTGGAACATCATTTCCAAAGGTTACGTTTCTGGATTTTCTTTCACTTAGTGATAGAAACCTTCCTTTGTCTCCCATCATATGTTTGGAGCATCCACTGTCTATATACCAAGGGTTCATTTTTCTTTGAGCTGACAACACTAATCCACACTTGTCACTTTCTTTCCTCTTCCAAAACATGACATTTTCAGTAGGGGAATTCAAATCTGGTTCATAGTTCTTTAATTGACAGTCAACAGATTTATGTCCATAGTTATGACAGATGTAGCATTCAATCTCATTGTTCAATAAGTCAAAATTATTATTCCAGTGTTGTCTACTCATTGACTATTGATTATTTCTTGACCTCCTTAGTTGCATGTCCCTAGACTTAATTTGGCAATTCGCAATCTATGAAGGTTTGTTATTTGGATACATCATTCTTTGTTGTGGCAGGTATTTATTCCTTTGAAATCTTAATTTCTCATGTCTAAGTCTTAAGTAAGAATTTACATCTTTGTGACCAAAGTTAGAATAGTAGAAACAATAGCCATAGAAAAATTCTTTCTACCTGGAAAATGGTTGTCTTCTTTGAGTAAATCAATTTCTTCCATGCTGATGACGTCTTTCAGTAGGGAGCACACTATTTTTTTGTTACAGATTCAGTCTTGGCACCTTTTTCCTTACTTGTCCTGGGCGGTTGATTGCCTTCCTTTGTTTCTACAGGTTTGTTGTCATCATTGGTTGTACATTTGACAAACTTGATAGGTTCTTCATTTCTTGGCTTGCCACTGCTTGATCCCTCTTCATAACCCAGACCAATTTTTAGCTTTGGATTCCTTTGTTGATTCATAATGTTGTAAGGCTTTGATACTTGACAGATTATGATTATACAAGGCTTAAAACTTCTCCATCTCTTTCCTAGTTTTCATTACTTCTTGTTCTAATGCTTCACATCTTGCCTTCTTTTCTGATAACTGTCATTTCAGAATGTCTTTGATTTTATTTGCCTCTTCTAATTCTACTTTTGGTAGGACAAGGTCTTCATCAGGTTCTTTACTTTCTTTCTCGAACTGTATCAGCAATTGTCTTTACTTTCTGTTTTTTATTCTTAGTCTGTCAATCTCTTCCAGTGCACTGATCAGTTCTCCTTCCATGTCAACCACAACTTCTTCTTCATTAACATCACTCCCTGTGATGTTATTATCATAATCCTCTTTGGCCATAAGTATGAAGTCATTTACTTTATCTTCAATAGATGAGTCATTGTCTTCATCATCTGAAGGATCATCATCATTGTTTATGCATAGAATTTTCTTCTTAAATTTATTCTCTTTAAAGAAATTTATGTGTTTGTACTTCTCCTCATCATCACATGTCTGATCCTTTCCTTTGTGGGGACATTTATTTGCAAAATGACCTATCCTAACACAGTTGAAACATTTGAAAGGAAGTTTACCTTTGTATTTTCCTGATCCCTTCTTTAGCCTCTTCACAAATTTTTCTTCAATTTCATCGGGCTCAGAATCCTCATGCTTCTCTGGAGGTGGGTTTATCTTTGACTATTCTCATTTCATATGTAGTCAATATTCTTAGGAGTTGATCAAACTCCAAGGTTTTTAGATCATTTAGTTCTTCTATAGCAGAGACCTTTGGATTGAACCTATCTGGGAGAGATCTCAATATTTTCTAAATTAAAGAAGGTTCCTCAATTGTTTCACCAAGTTCTTTCATTACATTTACCATTTCATTTATTCTCAGAAAGTATTTTCCAATAGTTTCATCTTGCTTCATCTTCAGCTGTTCAAACTGTATTCTGTAGGTTTGAATCTTGGCGTCATTTACCTTCTCATTACCTTCATAACTGCTAATGAGTTTGTCCCACATTTCTTTGGTAGTTCCAAGGTGCATAACTTTTACGAATTCTTATTCTTCAAGTCCACTCAAGATAACATTCATAGCCTTAGCGTTGAAGCTAAATTCTAGCTTGTAATCCTTATTAGCTAGTACAACTGGCTTTACATAACCAATTTTTGTCACATCCCAGACATCTACACCTAAAGCCATTATGTAGGCTCTCATTCTAAGTTTCTAGAAGGAAAATTTAGTTCCATTGAACAGAGGGGCCTAGCAGTTACATTAAAAAGTGCTACAGTAGCCATCCAATCTTCTTCAGTTTCATCTACACCATTGTATTAACTTCTCTAAGTCTTGTGTTATTTTCGGCATTTCGTTCTTCGGTATTTCATGATTTATGTGATCAAGTGTCTCGACACTCCATGTCGCAATCCTTGAAATGGAGCTTGGTTGCTTTAGCTCTTTCCTCTATCTCTTGCCGATGTGACCAATGACTGTGACCATAGCCGTATTTAAAAACTACATTTTGCAATTTCGCATTTTAGCACTTTAGCATTTCGTTAATCTAGTGGTGAAGTTTCTTGACTCTCCATGTCAGAGTGCGTGAAACTCTGAAACAGAGCTTATCTATGACATTTTGCGATTTTGGGTTTCGCGATTTTGGGACTCCTCAGATGAAGAGTCTTTACTCTTGACTCCTCCTACTCCCGGTATCAGAAACTCTGGTATGGAGTCTTTATCATTTCTCGACTTTGGGTTTCACGACTTCGAGACTCCTTATGATGACAGTCTTTGTCATTTCCATCTCTCGGTATAGAGAACTCCAAGCGATGCACCTATTTCAGGTTTTTGCATTTCGGCACTTCGGGACTCCTGATGATGGGAGTCTCTAACATCTGCATCTCCTGGTAACCGAAATCCCGGTATCCAACACTCCAGGGGATGCATTTATTTTGCAATTTTGGGGTTTTTCATTTCTCGACTTCGAGACTTTTGTTGATGTGAGTCTCTGACATCTCCATCTCTCGGTAACCGAAATCCCGATATCCAAAACTTCGAGCGATGCTCCTATTTCATGATTTCGGGGTTTCACATTTTGCGACTTCAAGACTCCTGATGTTGAGAGTCTCTGACTTCTCCATCTCCTGGTATCCAATGCTCCGAGTGATGCGCCTGTTGCGAGTTTTTGGGGTTTCGCATTTCATGATTCTGGGACTCCTGATGATGAAGATTCTTGACTCTTCCAACTCCCGGTACACAAAACTTCAAAATGGAGTTATTTCCCTATCTATGAAATTTTTTGTTGATGTACCTCTTTCGGGATTTCTCATTTCGGGATTTCGAGACTCCTGTGTTGGAGAGTCTCGACTCTTGAATTCTCCATCTACTGATAACCGAAACTCTGAAATGGAGTCTTTGTTGAGGTAATTTTTTGGGGTTTCACATTTCACCTTGCTCGTTAAAGAGTGTGTAAGTCCTCCTGGATCCAATGTCGGTCGAACCTCGGGCTCAGATCTGACATTCATTGGGAAATGTTCAATGAGATCCATCACTACATACTATTCTCTTGTCGGGATTTCTCTGCAACATATTCCCAAAAGACTTCTAGTGCCCGCTTGGCACATCCTTCCTATACTCAAGCCATCATTGCCTCTATCCTTGCCATCAATGACAAGCATACACTGCCTGTAAAAACATGGCAACAGATAGGCCATGGGCCCCTTTCTCTACACAATCTCAAAAGGTCCCATGAACCTAGGAGGAATTTTAGATCCTATCCCAAACTTGATCGAACTCTTATGCGGTTTAAACCACAAGAAGACTCAATCACCGACCTCATAACTATGGTCAACATGGTGCGCATCGACATAACTCTTATGTCAATCCTGCACTTGTTTAATCCTTTGTCTTATTTTTTTCATTTTCTCTTCCATTTCCTGGATCGCTTATGGTCCCACCAGGACCCTATCCTCAAGCCGATCCCAACTCAAAGGCATATGACATGGTCACCCATAAATAAATTCAAAAGGAACCATATTAATAGTGCTCTGGTAACTATTGTTGTAAGCGAACTCCACTAGTGGCAAGAATTCTTCCCAACACTTTTGTTGGTCCATCACGTACATGCACAACATGTCCTCCAAGGTTTGGTTCGTTCGTTCGGTCTACCCGTCAGTCTCCGGGTGATACGCAGTACTAAAGTTAAGTTGGGTTCCCAAGGCCTCTTGGAAACTCATCCAAAATCGTCCAGTAAACAACGATCCTCAATCGGATATAATCCTCTTAGGCATGCCATGTTGCCTCCCAATCTCCCTGATGAAAACTCTAGCTATGCCAGGTGCTTGATACGTCATACGCATAGGAATAAAGTGAGCACTCTTCACTAGAGTGTCTACTACTACAAAAATCAATTCATGTCTCCTTGTTGTCAGTGGCAATCCAACAATAAAATCCATCGAAATAACCTCCCATTTTGATTCTGAAATAGCGTGTGGTTGTAGTAATCCTGTTGGGTGTCTATGTTCATCCTTTACCTGTTGACATTCTAGACATCTGACCACATAGTTGACTATGTCGGCCTTCATTCCCTTCCAAAAGAATAAGGGTTTAAGGTCTTCCCTTATCTTCCTGACTCCCAGGTAATCCATGTAAACTGATCTATGAGCCTCGCTCAGGATCAACATCCTCAATTCATCATTTGGCGGTACGTAAATCTGATTTTTAAACCTCAATAATGCATCACTATCAAACGAATATCCTTCAAATCATGGTACCATCATTGTTTTTTGTCTGATAAAACCCTCGTAATTTTTGTACCAGTCATCATTATGCTATAAAGTTAGAATATTTTCATGCAGATTAGTCTGAAGAGGTAGCATCAAAAGATGCATGGTCTCCGACTCAATGCATCCGCCACTTGGTTCACTATTCCATTTATGTAAGTAATCTCAAAGTCATACTCGCTAAGCAATTCCAACCAATGCCATTGTCGCGCGTTCAGGTCTCTTTGCGTAAATATGTGTTGTAGTCCACAATGGTTAGTCTTTAGTTCAAATTTTCATCCAACAAGGTAGTGGCTCCAAACCTTCAAGGCATATACGATGGCTAACAAATCCAAATCATGCATCACGTAGTTCTCCTCATGCCTTCTTAGTTTCCCTGAGATGTAAGCGATCACTCGTCTGTCTTGCATCAAGACTCTGCCTAAGCCTTCCTAGAATGCGTCAGGGCATACCAAGAAGTCCACATCCATGTCAGGGACCTTTAGTATCAGTTTTTTTGTCAACAAATCCTTGAGCCTCCAAAATTCTTCCGCACATTTCTCAGTCCAAACAAACTTCTTGTTTTTCTTCTGCAATTTCATGATCGGATTTGCTATCTTTGAAAACCCCTTGATGAACCATTGATAGTATCCTACTAAAACCATGAAGCTACGCATTTCTGGGACATTTTTCGTCTTAGTCCATTCCATAATGGCCTCGACCTTCGCTGGATCCAAAACAATACCTTCACTGGAGATGATGTTCCTAAGTAGTGAATCTTCGATTGATAAAATGAGCATTTGGATAACTTCTCATACAATTTGTGCTCTCACATACACTGTAGTACCAAGTGCAAGTGCTCTTCATGATCCTCTATTGTCCGAGAGTAATTCAAAATATCGTCAATGAATACTTGGACGAACTTGTCCAAGTACTCGCAGAACACCCCGTTCATCAAACTCATAAATACCCCTGGGGCGTTTGTCAGTCCAAATGGTAAAATAGTAAACTCGTAATGTCCAAACCTCATCTTCAAGGTGGTCTTCGGGATGTCATATTCTTTAATCGGTAACTGGTGATACCCTGATTGCAAATCAATCTTTGAGAACATCGTCACACCCTTCATTTGATCGAATAGATCATCAATTCTCGGCAACGGATATTGATTCTTGATCATGGCCTTGTTCAATTGATGATAGTCATTGCAGAGTCTCCATGACCCATCCTTCTTTCATATGAAAATAATTGGTGCACCCCACATTGACACGCTTGGACGTATCAGTCCCAGGTCTAGAAACTCCTTTAGTTGCATTTTCAACTCTTGTAACTTCGGGGTCGAAATTCGATAAGGCGTTATTGCTATCGATTTAGTCCTCGATTTTAGGTCTATGGTAAACTCCAATTCCCTCTCTGGTGGTATCCCAGGTAACTCCTCTAGAAGCACGTCTACAACCTCTCTCACCACTAGAAGGTGTTATAAACCTTCTGCTAATCCCTTCTCGTTTAACGCAAGGATCACATAAATCTTGCACCCCTTGTGCATGCTCTTCCGTAGCTATAAGGAAGAGATGAACCTCAGGGAAACTCCCTAGTTATAGCCTACAATCACATGTATCTTTCCCTCATCATCGACCAAGCTCAACCATTTCATCTTACAGTTGAGTATCACCTCATGCGATTCCAACCAATCCATACCAATCACGACATCATAAGATCCTAGGATTGTGACATACAGGTTTCCCCTTCTGACAAGCTCTCCCAGTTTAAGGACATAGCCCGTAACCTTTCCTCCAACCATTTGTTTGGCTCTCGAGGCCATCTCTACGAAGCTAAACTCATCCTATTCAACTTCCATTACCTTAATCCGTTTTAGTGTTGCACCATAAATGAAACTCTCGGTAGCACCACGATCTATCAAAATACTAAGGTTCTAGTCAGCGACGATACCTGTCATATCGAGTACAGTCGACTGATGCTCTTCCTGGTAGTTGTTCATCATTGCATGAATCTGATGGGCCTTGCCCATATGTCCCATGGTAGTGGGTCCGGCTGATCCATATGTTCTAGTCCTCTCCACAGGGCAGTCACGCTGGTAGTGTGGCTCCCCACAAGTCCAACACCCCTTCTTCGGCCCAGTAGTCCTAGTACCCAAAGTAGAAGATGACGGCCCACTGGCCTGGAATCCTAGTCTGTTCTACTGAATAGGCCTAAACTGTTGCTGATGCGGTCGACGTTGTTGCTAATGTTTGGTCCCTGATAAGGTGTCCACTGTTGAAACATCGGTCATCGAGGTGTAGTGAAAGTGGATCCCCTCTTGAAGCCATGATATCCTGGTGTAAGTCTGGCTAGTTTTTAATGTTGTTGTGTTCTACATGACACCTTCCCTGCTAGTCTCACTGGAGTCCTATTCTGACCCCCACTGATAAGCTCCTCCTCTACTATGAGGGCCTTTTGGATGACATCATGCAAGGTTTGAGGCATCAAAATCCTAACCTTTTCATGTATGTTGCCATTAAGGCTGAGCACAAACCTATTTACCTTAAGTTTCTCAATGTTAAGGTGTAGAGCATACTAGAGAAGCTCCATAAAATGGGCCTCATACTCAGGAACTGTACAGTTGTCCTGTCGTAAGGAGTTGAACTCATTGAGATGATGCTCAATGAATTCCTATGGAAGTTACCTCTCTCGGAACTGTTCCTTGAATAGTTCTGATGACATGTCTTCGACGGCCACATTCATCTATTGTAGGAGTGTCTTCCACCATATAAGAGTTCTCCCCTTAAGTTGGAATACCGTTATGTGGACCTTCATGTTGGAGGTATAATTGTGAAGTGCGAAGCACATCGCCATGTTCTCCAACCATGCCCTGGTGGCTATGCCATTCGGGGCACCAAAGAACTCAGGAAATGTGACCTTCTTGAGTTATCGGTGAATGCTACCAGTACTGATTGGAGCACACAATGGAACCTCAGTGGGTGCTGGCACCCTAGCCTCATATCTATCCAAACAACTGATCAGAGTGTTGGACATGTGCTGAAAATATCTCATCATTCTGACAACATTACCAACTTCTATCTTCTCCTATCCAAGAACCTGCTCGTCTCCCTAGGGGTTACACCCCTCAGGCATGGATGCTACTGGAGACGTGGCGCCTCCTCCCCTAGCACCCCGTCGTCTGCCTCTGCATTGTCCTCTAACCATGATTACCTGCACGCACACAAGTCAACTCAATTACTGAAATTATAATCAATCATATCAATGAAAGTCATAGCGATCCCAAGTCGTGGGTTGAACCCGCTCTAATACCACATGTAAAAGCCCCATACGGTACGACTCCTACGACGTACAACTAGTAAAAAAACACTTAATTTTTTTTTTTTGTGTGTGTGTGTAGGAAGGTAATACTGAAATTATACTCAACATCGCAACATGATGACTAACACAATTCATGCAACTCACGCAACAGCAACATAACAATCTAACATAAAATCACATCAAGCACCTGGAAGAAAAGCACGACATTCAACTGAAGAAGAATAAGAATGACTAACCCCCCTTCCTACCCTTCAATGGTTAGGAACTCCAGGACACATAAGCAATGCTCAAGCCTAGGTTCCCATTGATTTTGAACATTCAAGGTCTCAAGACTGGCGAATGTTCTTAGGAACAAGGAGGTGTCTACATCCCGCCCGGCACAAATAGACCAAGCCTACTAAGCTAATGGCAATCATCCTAACAACCCCACGCACGCAAAATTAATTACACCGACAACTAGAACCCTTACAGTGAGCAAACCAAGCACAATAAATGTTTACAAACCTAGTACAAACATTGATTGTAATGAACAACAACACCCTCCACTGGAAGCACAAGCTAAAAACTGTTAGGACCACACAATGTACCTTTTTGCCCATACTTTTTCCCACCATTACACTCTTGTTCACTCACATTTAAACTCATATTATCACTTTATCCTATCTTTCCAAAGGTATACAACATTTCTTCTCTTTACTATACGTTTAATCTATTTTTCATATAATTTTACATCACTCTCGTACTTAGCCATTGATTTGAAATGTATAAGTGCTGAAATAGAAACACAGAAGCTATTACACAGTCCATGGTCGACGATGATGAAACACAGAGGAAGCCGTTACACAGTCCATGGTCAACGATGTTGAAATAGAGAGGAAGTTGTTACACAGTCCGTGGTCGACGATGATGAAACACAGAAGCTGTTACACAGTCCATGGCCGACGATGCTGAAACGTAGAAGAAGTCGTTACATAGTCCATGGTCAATGATGTTGAAACACAGAAGAAGTCGTTACATAGTCCGTGGTCAACGATGCTGAAACACAGAAGCTGTTACAGAGTCCATGGTCGACGATGCTGAAACACAGAAGTTGTTCCACAGTCCATGGTCGATGATGCTGAAACACTGACGCTGTCGCACAATCCGTGGTCAACGATGCTGAACAACAACTCACATAGATTAACTACACAGTCAGAATTCAAATCTTATGGCTGAAACAATCCGCGATTTGTGATGATGAAATAGCATACAATAACAAGAAACAAATAAAGAGTTGTTACTCCATCCGTGACAGCAACACCTCACTCAGCACTCGTAATAACATTCCATTGTGGAAGACTAGGAGACCCTATTCTAGTTTAGAAAATCAATCTGACTAAGAATAGGATCTAGATACACACCTGTAATTTGTTGATCAATTGTATCGAAGAGATTTTCCTCTTTAAATAAGAGGAAATCACCATTCGAGAGGTTCTTCAGTTTTTGTACTAAGAAGGGATTACAGAGAAGGACGTACTTCATTTCAGATTGTAATGTGATACATTGATAGATGAATAAAAGACTGTTTTGAGCATTTATCTCTAGCCTTTCCATTTCAGGGGAATATTGTGAGAAGGGAGGGCCCACCTTCCTCACAAGATTCACCCGTTAGTTTTATAGTGTGTTAGTGTGATCTCTGTTTATTCCTCGATTAATTTCTATTTTCCTGAAACACTACTTTAATGAATTTTGCTTTGTTGAACACTACTAAACTCTGTCTTCCTAAAAACTCTGCTTTACTGAACGTTACATTGTTTTTATGAGGTTCATGCTTGGGTAAGTGTTAATCATTTTAGTTATCAATCCTGTGTGATGAATTTATGAAAGATTGGTAATTATAGACTTGTGCTGAAGGTTCCTTCTTGGGAAGGAATTAGGGTCCTGTTCTCTGTTAGGAATAGTTAGCCTTCAATTATTTTCATGAGTGTGTGAATCAGAGACTTGTGCTGAAGTTTCCTACTTGGGAAGGAATTAGGGTCCTTTTCTCTATTAGGAATAGTTAGCCTTCAATTATTTTCATGAGTGTGTGAATCAAAGACTTGTGTTGAAGGTTCCTGCTTGGGAAGGAATTAGGGTCCCATTCTCTGTTAGGAATAGTTAGCCTTCAATTATTTTCATGAGTGTGTGAATAAGAGACGTGTGCTGAAGGTTCATGCTTGGGAAGGAATTAGGGTCCTGTTCTTTGTTAGGAATAGTTAGCCTTCAATTATTTCCATGAGTGTGCTAATCAGAGACTTGTGTTGAAGGTTCCTTCTTGGGAAGGAATTAGGGTCCTGTTCTTTGTTAGGAGATAGATAGCCTTTAGTATGCATGTCAATTATTTCAATTAAGCAATGAATTCATGAAGTATGATGTTAGGAAATAGGTGCTGAAGATTCCTGCTTTGGGAATAGGGTTCTATTATCCAATTACAGAATAGTTAGGTCTTTCCTGTTGTAGTATCTTGTTGTTATTTTAATGTACTCCATGATTCTTCATTTCTTTAATCCTTGAGCTCTGCAATAGGTAGATTTATTTCCTGTAATTCAAGTTAGAACTTCAGTTTGTTCAAGGCAAGTGTGATTAATATAGTTTTTACTACAACTCTAGGTTGCTTTTGAGATTGAGCATATATAGGGAGTGATTACCTTTGAAATAATAGACTTCCCTAGGTTGACAATTTATGTAGCACTTGATTGTTTAGATTAAATAAGCAATTATAGTGACCAACATTTTGGCACCGTTGTCGGGGAAGGTAATTATAGATTTCAAAAGCACTTATGATT
>JZKD02S0808464.1:0-14515 GCA_000966675.3 Picea glauca | reverse complement strand
TAATAATTTCTTCTTTGCAAGCTCTTTGACTTCTTTGACCTTTTGGGGCTTCAATCCAACATATGAGGGTCCTCCAACTTCGTAAGGCCATAACTCTCAAACCGTGAGGAGTTATTTGACATTCCACATACCACCGGAAATGGCATGACAAGCACTATCCATCTAGAATAGTTTCACTAACAAATTCACTGATCTTCATCTCATAATTCCACATATAAGTCTAGGTTCTCCAACCATACTTCTAGGATAACTCAACCACAAAGCATCTTCCTGTGAGGGATTTCACCATAAGGGGACCACTTTGGAGTTCATCCATTTATACACCTTATCAACCATGATAATACAATAATGATTTATATTTACATCCATCCAACAATGCATCATATACCAATGAAACACATTGATCCATCTTCATCTATACATCATGTATCAATGACAACTCATTGATTCATATTCATATATGCATCATATTAATGACATCATATGATTGTGATTTGACTTGACATCTATCCATTCTCATCAAGGACAATACATATTAAATTTTACATCAATCATCAATCAATCAATCCTTTGGCATCAATCAATTACTTGACACCAATCCTTTGACATCAATTAATTAAACCTTCGACATCAATGAAAACATGATCCAACAATCTCCCCCTTTGGCATTGATGGAAATACCAACATTGATATCAACACCAATCATTGATATCAACATGTAGACAAGGCATGATCTACATTAATAGTCATCAATGTGACTATCTCTCCCCATCAATAATCATCAATCACATTAATGTTACTATCTCTCCCCCTTTGACATCAATGGAAAAGGTTCATTCTCCTCTTGGGGCTACTCCCTTTGAAATCTCCTTGGGGCTGCTCCCCCTGTCTGAATGTCATGACTATATTTTCTTGGGACTGCTCCCCTTGTTTGAATTCCTTTGATCTTCCTTTGAATAATCTCTCCCCTTTTGAACTAGGGATATCACTCTGATGTAATGATGATGAACATCGCTCATACTCCCCCTATGACCATTGCTCCCCCTAGAACTATGCCTTTGTCCTCTTTCTTCAAGTATGGGGCTCTTTTCTCCTCCTAGAACCATGGGAAGAAGGATGACTCCCCCTATGGGTATGTCTTCCCCTATATTCTCTACAATATGAACAATATGCTACCATATAATGATCATTGGACCTGTTCATGCATCAAACTCATGCTATACCAAACATCATGAAGCAAAAGATATCTCAAAAATAGAGAATCATGAGAAAAATATCAACCAAGTACTTCTTGTACCAAAATGTGTGTTCATCATGCACAACACCCATGTACATCAACCATGTATATCAACATCATACAATGTGCCAAAATATCTCATCAATGGAATGTATCAACCATATGCCAACATGTGCATCTACCAATATGCCAACCATGTGCATCTACCAATATGTGAAACAAGTGTCATATCAATCATAATATGTCTCCATCATGAACCAAGTGTCATAACAATGTATCTTAACCAAATACCAATTGTTGTTCTAATCAAGTAATACCAATGGTGTAGTGTCACTAAGCAAGTACATCAACCATGCACCAATACCACAATATGATGAATCCCCATATATGTATGCCAATCAAACTGCTAGTAGGTGCCTCTACCAATGTACTAGAAATGTACCAATCATAGATAAACTATAGATCAAGCTATGACTCATCAATGATGTACAACATGAACACCTCATCAACTCATCAAATCACCAACTACATGTCCCAATATGTAGTCCCACCATATGCCAAATGCATGCACCAAGATATCCAAAAAAATGCTTCAATAATACATCATAAGATATATCAATTGTAACGTTCCCTCAGCCACCCATAGGCTGGGGGATGCCACTCCAAAGAAATATCTCATGCTCTGAAACCAGTTGGTAACATCCCCAGCCATAAATAGGTTGGTCCATGCTACTCTAGGGAACATTTTCGTTCTCTTACTGCGGAACATACGGTAACATACCCAGTAATCAACTGAGCTATGCCACTTAAATTTTCTCTTAAAATTGCATGCAACTTAAACATGTACATACATCACTCCTGCAGAATATTTACATATAAACATAAACAAACCATTACATTCTGTAATATATGACTTTATACTTAAATAACAATAACCACAGATATGCAACATATACAAAAAAATAACCATAAACATACAAGCAATTATAATCACATTTATGATAAACCGTAACATAAGCACGTAAATAAAAATGCATCATATCATTTTATCATATGATTGGTACTTATCTTGGAAATATTGTCACCAACTACGTATAAACCATCCACAAACCTCCCATCCTTAGACTACATTGTTCATCACTCTCAACAGTGAGTCACCCCCGAGCTGGGACTGAACTCCACCCAGGTAAAGGTTTCCTAACCAGGCTAAGGCTCATGGACAACAGGAAAGACTCCATCTTAGGTGCTCACTCAACTAAAATCCTACAACCTCTCATTCCCCACATGTCTGTCCCACCCAAGGAAGTGTGCCCCTTCTCTGATCAACAATCCCTTGGCTGCCCCACTTCCCTTCCAGGGCTTTAGCAACAGGTTGGACCGGAAGTCTAAGAGAATTTTAGCTGTAGTTTAGCACCTTCAGGAATCAATCCCCAACAATTCTCACGCTCAGATAATTTCTCATGGGCTTGACAACTCGGTTCTTCAATCCCGCTCCAAGCTAACCAAGTACACCAACCGAAAAAGTCTATGGGAACAAGCTCAGAAATGGTGAAATGGATGTCTCAAGGATAACTGACTGCATGAGTGAAAATGGTCATGGAGTCATTGGATGGATAACTGAGTGATGAAATGAATCAGTGTGAAACTCCTGGTGAAAGTGATCATGAGAATGATGGTCAACATGCCTATAAGAATCCCCCAAAAAGTGACCAAATGAGCTAAGTCTCACCCCCCACGATATGAATGCATGTCCCCAACTTAACACTTGTCATATCGGAAGTTACTTTTGTCCACTTGTCCCTAACTTTAGGACTTAGGATAAAATAATTATCCATACTTTATGCTTTAAGAAATATTAATATAATATTCCCTTAACTTTTGGCCTTCCCTTTCCCTAACTAGTGAAGTTCAGTCCCCCATCTCTTTTATCATGGTCGGTCTGCACGCAACGATGTATTTTATATTAATCATGAGTCATGTACAAAATAGGCGCATTGGCCTTTAACATCTAGGCGTTCTGACCTAATACCAAAACATAAGCATCCAACTTATAATAACTGGCTCACCAACCTATAACACATATCATATACATGAGGCTCATTTTCCTCCATACTACGTGCACTTTAGTTACTGTGTGTAGTATCCAGGAATGTGCATAGTACATCTTTTTACTGCGCAGTTCATGCACACACTATGCCACATGGAGTGAATTACAAAATGATGTCAAAACAGCTCACCAGCTTAAGTACACTTATATTACATTTACAATTGGGTTTGATCGAGGGATATTACAATCCCCTCCCCTTATTTATGCACCGTCCTCAGTGCATCATACACTCATATACAATAGAGTTTTCAAAAATATTCAAAAAGATGTGGGTATTCTATCCGCATTGCATCCTCATGATCCCAAATAGCATCCTCAGGACCGTACCAGGTCCATTGAACCTTTACAAGCCCTATGGCTCAGTTCTGGAGCTACTTGACTTTCTGGCCCAAAACGTGCACCAGATGCACTTGAAAAGCACC
Source organism: Picea glauca (assembly GCA_000966675.3). Classification (NCBI taxonomy): domain Eukaryota; kingdom Viridiplantae; phylum Streptophyta; class Pinopsida; order Pinales; family Pinaceae; genus Picea; species Picea glauca. Next base: position 10,749 of record JZKD02S0808464.1, on the reverse strand, counting down.
TTCTTGCTCCGCGTGAATCACATTCCAATCAATAACATGATTAGCAACGGGTAAATGGAAGACATTATGAACATACATAGATGCAGTAAATGAAATCATATAAGCAACTAGACCAATCCTCTCTAGGATTTCAAATGGCCCACAAAATCTTGCTGCCAACTTGGCGCAACTTTTAAAATCTACTTAATTTTTATCATTTGCTCCTCCATCTCCTTGAGAAACTCTGGCCCAACTACTATCCTATCAGTTGGATTATCCCAACTTACTGGAGTATTGCACTTTCTGTCGTAAAGTGCTTCAAATAGGCTCATCTTCAATGATGCCTGATACCCATTGTTGTAAGCGAATTCTACCAAGTGTATGTAGTCTTCCCATTTTGATAGTTTGTCCATCACATACATTCTCAGTATATCTTCTATCACTATGTTCACCCTCTCTGTCTATCCATCAGACTCGGGATGATAAGTTGTACTAAAGTTCAGATTTGTTCTAAATCCTTTGAACAATCCTTTCGAGAAATTAGAGGTGAATTTTGGGTCTCTGTCGGACACAATTGTTTTAGGAATTTCGTGCAATCGTATCACTTCCTTAATGAAAATATCAACAACATTTGTTGCCTTGTGAGTGGTTTTCAGTGGAATAAAATGGGCAGCTTTCATAAGCTTGTCCATCACCACCATGATCGAATAATGTAGCTTGCCTGTTCTCGGCAATCCCATAATAAAATCCATTGTCACCACTTCCCACTTCCATTCAGGAATGGGTAAAGGTTGCAGCAACCCTGCTAGGTGCCTATTCTCAGCTTTAACTTTCTGGCATTCCATACATATAGCGATGTATTCAACGATCTCTCTCTTCATACCTGGCCAAAAGTAATGGCTCTTGATCGTTGCCATAGTTTTCTGATATCGAGGGTTCCCTGCATAAGGAACATTATGCATTTCATGCAAAATCATATGTTTCAAGTCCTGGACATTTGGAACAAAAATTTTGTTCTTGCGCAACAATATTCCATCTATTCCCAGCTTATAATTATTCACCTTTTGTGGCAACTTACCCTACTATAGCATTCCTACCAATTCTCTGTATTGCAGATTTGCATTTGCAGCGTCCAGTATTTTTCTTTTAATATCAGTCTGATACATGCTAATGGTTGTAGCATGTAATTCATGCACCCTCCTGTTGAGTGCATCAACCACTTAATTCTCTTTCCCCTTGATATGTTTTATATCAAAGTCATATTTGCTTAGAAATTATAACCATCTGCTTTGCCTAGCATTTAGATTTGTCTGATCAAACAAATATTTCAGACCGTTGTGGTATATTCTTAGCTCAAACCTCTTTCCCATGAGGTAGCGTCTCCATTTCCTCAAGGCATGCACTATGGCTGCCAACTCCAAATCATGAGTGGCATAATTTCTTTCATGATCCTTCAACTTCCATGATTCATAACATATGACAAACCCATTTTGACTGAGCACTCCACCAAGTCTTTCATTACATGCATCAGTGCATATGATGAAGTCTTCATCTAGGTCTGTGATCCTTAATATTGGAGCACTTGTCAATAATTGTTTCAAGTGTTGGAAACTCTTCTCGCAATCTAGTTCCACTGAAACTTCACTCCCTTTCTTTTCAAAGAAGTGATTGGGTGAGAAATCCTTGAGAATCCTTCAATAAATATTCTGTAGTAGCCTGCAAGTCCCATGAATGATCTCACCTTTGTGACATTCTTCAACACTGACCATTCTCTAACAGTCACAATCTTCTCAGGATCCACTGTTATTCCATCCTTTGAAATGATATGCCCCAAATAATGAATCTATTTATGATAAATGAGCACTTGCTCAATTTGGCATACAACTGATGTTCCCTTAATAATTGCAACACCATCCTCAAATGATGTTCATGCTCTTCCTTTGACTTGGAATATATAAGAATTTCATCTAAAAAGACAATGCAAACTTGTCCAAATACTCTCGAAAAACACTATTCATTAAGCAAATGAAAACAGTTGGTGCATTAGACAACCCAAATGGCACCACTGTGAACTCATAATGACCATACCTTGTTCTGAAGGCAATCTTTCTCATATCTTTTTATTTAATCCTTACCTGATGGTATCTTGATCTGAGATCTATCTTTGAAAATATCTTTGCCTCCTTGAATTGATCAAAGAGGTCATCAGTCCTTGGCAGCGGATACTTGTTCTTAACATTCACTTTATTCAACTGTCTGAAGTCAATGCATAATCTTATTGTTCCATCTTTCTTTCTCACAAACAAGACTGGGGCACCGAAGGTGACACACTTGGGCATATATACCCCTTCTTCAGAAGTACTTCAAGTTGCATTTGCAACTCCTTCAATTCTAGTGTACTCATTCTGTAAGGAGTCTTTGATATTGGCATTGCTTCAGGCATTAAATTTATAGAGAAATCAATGTCTCTCCTTGGGGGTATTCCGGGTACCTCCTTGAACACATCTTCAAAATATTCTAGGACTGCATAATCCTTCAAATTTGGCACCTTATCTCTAGGTGTCTCTGCCAAATGAGCTACAATTAATTGACACCCTTTTCTGTAACAGTTCTTCAGCTGCATTGCTAAAATTTCTCTAATGGTTACTGCCTTTGGAATTCCCTGTACTTTCCTTAGTTTCCCTTCCTCATCCAAGCGAGTAAATGATTTGTTGCGATAGTCTAAGAAAGTGTGATGTTGGTCCAACCAATCCATCCCAATTAGACAATCATAGGAACCTAAAGGAAATATGTTCAAATCTTCCTTGGTGTTCAATCCATTCATGTCTATGAGGCATGACTTAACCATCTCATTAACTTTTCTTATAGCTCCAGTAGCCACTTGCACCAACCAGGATTTCCCATGCTTGTTTCTTGGCAATTGCAAACTTCCCACCATCTTAGGGTCTATATAAATATGACTAGCTCCTGAATCAATTAAAATAGTAATGGTTTGGTTGTTGATCATACCTTCCACTTCAATCATGTGGGATTGATACTCTGCTTGCTTGTTGTCTAGAGCTACATAAATCCTTGGCACATATATGTCCATGTCCTCCACTGTTTCAGCTTGTTGTACATTGTGAACATCCCTTCCTTTTTCACCTCTATGAGGACAATATCTGAACCTATGATCTCTTTTACAAACCCAACATTGCATAAGTGGATGCCTTGGCCCTTGACTCCCTGTGTCAATCATTCTGGGTTCTTTAGGAGTTTTTTTTCCTTATGGATTATTTCTGAAGATTGGTGGCTTAGCTCCCTTCTTCCTCTGATCCATCTTGAATTTATTATTGTCTTCCTAGGCATTTTGGAAAGCTGGCCTTTCTTTCTGTTGATCATATAGGCATGTATCTCACCTTATGGTCTCTTATAATGTCTTAGGATCATCATACTATATTTTTTCACTGATGAACGATGGCAATCCACTCAAATACCTTTGAATTTTGACTGTCTCATCCTTGATGAAATAGNTAATAATTTCTTCTTTGCAAGCTCTTTGACTTCTTTGACCTTTTGGGGCTTCAATCCAACATATGAGGGTCCTCCAACTTCGTAAGGCCATAACTCTCAAACCGTGAGGAGTTATTTGACATTCCACATACCACCGGAAATGGCATGACAAGCACTATCCATCTAGAATAGTTTCACTAACAAATTCACTGATCTTCATCTCATAATTCCACATATAAGTCTAGGTTCTCCAACCATACTTCTAGGATAACTCAACCACAAAGCATCTTCCTGTGAGGGATTTCACCATAAGGGGACCACTTTGGAGTTCATCCATTTATACACCTTATCAACCATGATAATACAATAATGATTTATATTTACATCCATCCAACAATGCATCATATACCAATGAAACACATTGATCCATCTTCATCTATACATCATGTATCAATGACAACTCATTGATTCATATTCATATATGCATCATATTAATGACATCATATGATTGTGATTTGACTTGACATCTATCCATTCTCATCAAGGACAATACATATTAAATTTTACATCAATCATCAATCAATCAATCCTTTGGCATCAATCAATTACTTGACACCAATCCTTTGACATCAATTAATTAAACCTTCGACATCAATGAAAACATGATCCAACAATCTCCCCCTTTGGCATTGATGGAAATACCAACATTGATATCAACACCAATCATTGATATCAACATGTAGACAAGGCATGATCTACATTAATAGTCATCAATGTGACTATCTCTCCCCATCAATAATCATCAATCACATTAATGTTACTATCTCTCCCCCTTTGACATCAATGGAAAAGGTTCATTCTCCTCTTGGGGCTACTCCCTTTGAAATCTCCTTGGGGCTGCTCCCCCTGTCTGAATGTCATGACTATATTTTCTTGGGACTGCTCCCCTTGTTTGAATTCCTTTGATCTTCCTTTGAATAATCTCTCCCCTTTTGAACTAGGGATATCACTCTGATGTAATGATGATGAACATCGCTCATACTCCCCCTATGACCATTGCTCCCCCTAGAACTATGCCTTTGTCCTCTTTCTTCAAGTATGGGGCTCTTTTCTCCTCCTAGAACCATGGGAAGAAGGATGACTCCCCCTATGGGTATGTCTTCCCCTATATTCTCTACAATATGAACAATATGCTACCATATAATGATCATTGGACCTGTTCATGCATCAAACTCATGCTATACCAAACATCATGAAGCAAAAGATATCTCAAAAATAGAGAATCATGAGAAAAATATCAACCAAGTACTTCTTGTACCAAAATGTGTGTTCATCATGCACAACACCCATGTACATCAACCATGTATATCAACATCATACAATGTGCCAAAATATCTCATCAATGGAATGTATCAACCATATGCCAACATGTGCATCTACCAATATGCCAACCATGTGCATCTACCAATATGTGAAACAAGTGTCATATCAATCATAATATGTCTCCATCATGAACCAAGTGTCATAACAATGTATCTTAACCAAATACCAATTGTTGTTCTAATCAAGTAATACCAATGGTGTAGTGTCACTAAGCAAGTACATCAACCATGCACCAATACCACAATATGATGAATCCCCATATATGTATGCCAATCAAACTGCTAGTAGGTGCCTCTACCAATGTACTAGAAATGTACCAATCATAGATAAACTATAGATCAAGCTATGACTCATCAATGATGTACAACATGAACACCTCATCAACTCATCAAATCACCAACTACATGTCCCAATATGTAGTCCCACCATATGCCAAATGCATGCACCAAGATATCCAAAAAAATGCTTCAATAATACATCATAAGATATATCAATTGTAACGTTCCCTCAGCCACCCATAGGCTGGGGGATGCCACTCCAAAGAAATATCTCATGCTCTGAAACCAGTTGGTAACATCCCCAGCCATAAATAGGTTGGTCCATGCTACTCTAGGGAACATTTTCGTTCTCTTACTGCGGAACATACGGTAACATACCCAGTAATCAACTGAGCTATGCCACTTAAATTTTCTCTTAAAATTGCATGCAACTTAAACATGTACATACATCACTCCTGCAGAATATTTACATATAAACATAAACAAACCATTACATTCTGTAATATATGACTTTATACTTAAATAACAATAACCACAGATATGCAACATATACAAAAAAATAACCATAAACATACAAGCAATTATAATCACATTTATGATAAACCGTAACATAAGCACGTAAATAAAAATGCATCATATCATTTTATCATATGATTGGTACTTATCTTGGAAATATTGTCACCAACTACGTATAAACCATCCACAAACCTCCCATCCTTAGACTACATTGTTCATCACTCTCAACAGTGAGTCACCCCCGAGCTGGGACTGAACTCCACCCAGGTAAAGGTTTCCTAACCAGGCTAAGGCTCATGGACAACAGGAAAGACTCCATCTTAGGTGCTCACTCAACTAAAATCCTACAACCTCTCATTCCCCACATGTCTGTCCCACCCAAGGAAGTGTGCCCCTTCTCTGATCAACAATCCCTTGGCTGCCCCACTTCCCTTCCAGGGCTTTAGCAACAGGTTGGACCGGAAGTCTAAGAGAATTTTAGCTGTAGTTTAGCACCTTCAGGAATCAATCCCCAACAATTCTCACGCTCAGATAATTTCTCATGGGCTTGACAACTCGGTTCTTCAATCCCGCTCCAAGCTAACCAAGTACACCAACCGAAAAAGTCTATGGGAACAAGCTCAGAAATGGTGAAATGGATGTCTCAAGGATAACTGACTGCATGAGTGAAAATGGTCATGGAGTCATTGGATGGATAACTGAGTGATGAAATGAATCAGTGTGAAACTCCTGGTGAAAGTGATCATGAGAATGATGGTCAACATGCCTATAAGAATCCCCCAAAAAGTGACCAAATGAGCTAAGTCTCACCCCCCACGATATGAATGCATGTCCCCAACTTAACACTTGTCATATCGGAAGTTACTTTTGTCCACTTGTCCCTAACTTTAGGACTTAGGATAAAATAATTATCCATACTTTATGCTTTAAGAAATATTAATATAATATTCCCTTAACTTTTGGCCTTCCCTTTCCCTAACTAGTGAAGTTCAGTCCCCCATCTCTTTTATCATGGTCGGTCTGCACGCAACGATGTATTTTATATTAATCATGAGTCATGTACAAAATAGGCGCATTGGCCTTTAACATCTAGGCGTTCTGACCTAATACCAAAACATAAGCATCCAACTTATAATAACTGGCTCACCAACCTATAACACATATCATATACATGAGGCTCATTTTCCTCCATACTACGTGCACTTTAGTTACTGTGTGTAGTATCCAGGAATGTGCATAGTACATCTTTTTACTGCGCAGTTCATGCACACACTATGCCACATGGAGTGAATTACAAAATGATGTCAAAACAGCTCACCAGCTTAAGTACACTTATATTACATTTACAATTGGGTTTGATCGAGGGATATTACAATCCCCTCCCCTTATTTATGCACCGTCCTCAGTGCATCATACACTCATATACAATAGAGTTTTCAAAAATATTCAAAAAGATGTGGGTATTCTATCCGCATTGCATCCTCATGATCCCAAATAGCATCCTCAGGACCGTACCAGGTCCATTGAACCTTTACAAGCCCTATGGCTCAGTTCTGGAGCTACTTGACTTTCTGGCCCAAAACGTGCACCAGATGCACTTGAAAAGCACCTTCTTGCTCCGCGTGAATCACATTCCAATCAATAACATGATTAGCAACGGGTAAATGGAAGACATTATGAACATACATAGATGCAGTAAATGAAATCATATAAGCAACTAGACCAATCCTCTCTAGGATTTCAAATGGCCCACAAAATCTTGCTGCCAACTTGGCGCAACTTTTAAAATCTACTTAATTTTTATCATTTGCTCCTCCATCTCCTTGAGAAACTCTGGCCCAACTACTATCCTATCAGTTGGATTATCCCAACTTACTGGAGTATTGCACTTTCTGTCGTAAAGTGCTTCAAATAGGCTCATCTTCAATGATGCCTGATACCCATTGTTGTAAGCGAATTCTACCAAGTGTATGTAGTCTTCCCATTTTGATAGTTTGTCCATCACATACATTCTCAGTATATCTTCTATCACTATGTTCACCCTCTCTGTCTATCCATCAGACTCGGGATGATAAGTTGTACTAAAGTTCAGATTTGTTCTAAATCCTTTGAACAATCCTTTCGAGAAATTAGAGGTGAATTTTGGGTCTCTGTCGGACACAATTGTTTTAGGAATTTCGTGCAATCGTATCACTTCCTTAATGAAAATATCAACAACATTTGTTGCCTTGTGAGTGGTTTTCAGTGGAATAAAATGGGCAGCTTTCATAAGCTTGTCCATCACCACCATGATCGAATAATGTAGCTTGCCTGTTCTCGGCAATCCCATAATAAAATCCATTGTCACCACTTCCCACTTCCATTCAGGAATGGGTAAAGGTTGCAGCAACCCTGCTAGGTGCCTATTCTCAGCTTTAACTTTCTGGCATTCCATACATATAGCGATGTATTCAACGATCTCTCTCTTCATACCTGGCCAAAAGTAATGGCTCTTGATCGTTGCCATAGTTTTCTGATATCGAGGGTTCCCTGCATAAGGAACATTATGCATTTCATGCAAAATCATATGTTTCAAGTCCTGGACATTTGGAACAAAAATTTTGTTCTTGCGCAACAATATTCCATCTATTCCCAGCTTATAATTATTCACCTTTTGTGGCAACTTACCCTACTATAGCATTCCTACCAATTCTCTGTATTGCAGATTTGCATTTGCAGCGTCCAGTATTTTTCTTTTAATATCAGTCTGATACATGCTAATGGTTGTAGCATGTAATTCATGCACCCTCCTGTTGAGTGCATCAACCACTTAATTCTCTTTCCCCTTGATATGTTTTATATCAAAGTCATATTTGCTTAGAAATTATAACCATCTGCTTTGCCTAGCATTTAGATTTGTCTGATCAAACAAATATTTCAGACCGTTGTGGTATATTCTTAGCTCAAACCTCTTTCCCATGAGGTAGCGTCTCCATTTCCTCAAGGCATGCACTATGGCTGCCAACTCCAAATCATGAGTGGCATAATTTCTTTCATGATCCTTCAACTTCCATGATTCATAACATATGACAAACCCATTTTGACTGAGCCCTCCACCAAGTCTTTCATTACATGCATCAGTGCATATGATGAAGTCTTCATCTAGGTCTATGATCCTTAATATTGGAGCACTTGTCAATAATTGTTTCAAGTGTTGGAAACTCTTCTCGCAATCTAGTTCCACTGAAACTTCACTCCCTTTCTTTTCAAAGAAGTGATTGGGTGATAAATCCTTGAGAATCCTTCAATAAATATTCTGTAGTAGCCTGCAAGTCCCATGAATAATCTCACCTTTGTGACATTCTTCAACACTGACCATTCTCTAACAGTCACAATCTTCTCAGGATCCACTGCTATTCCATCCTTTGAAATGATATGCCCCAAATAATGAATCTATTTATGATAAATGAGCACTTGCTCAATTTGGCATACAACTGATGTTCCCTTAATAATTGCAAAACCATCCTCAAATGATGTTCATGCTCTTCCTTTGACTTGGAATATATAATAATTTCATCTAAAAAGACAATGCAAACTTGTCCAAATACTCTCGAAAAACACTATTCATTAAGCACATGAAAACAGTTGGTGCATTAGACAACCCAAATGGCACCACTGTGAACTCATAATGACCATACCTTGTTCTGAAGGCAATCTTTCTCATATCTTTTTATTTAATCCTTACCTGATGGTATCTTGATCTGAGATCTATCTTTGAAAATATCTTTGCCTCCTTGAATTGATCAAAGAGGTCATCAGTCCTTGGCAGCGGATACTTGTTCTTAACATTCACTTTATTCAACTGTCTGAAGTCAATGCATAATCTTATTGTTCCATCTTTCTTTCTCACAAACAAGACTGGGGCACCGAAGGTGACACACTTGGGCATATATACCCCTTCTTCAGAAGTACTTCAAGTTGCATTTGCAACTCCTTCAATTCTAGTGTACTCATTCTGTAAGGAGTCTTTGATATTGGCATTGCTTCAGGCATTAAATTTATAGAGAAATCAATGTCTCTCCTTGGGGGTATTCCGGGTACCTCCTTGAACACATCTTCAAAATATTCTAGGACTGCATAATCCTTCAAATTTGGCACCTTATCTCTAGGTGTCTCTGCCAAATGAGCTACAATTAATTGACACCCTTTTCTGTAACAGTTCTTCAGCTGCATTGCTAAAATTTCTCTAATGGTTACTGCCTTTGGAATTCCCTGTACTTTCCTTAGTTTCCCTTCCTCATCCAAGCGAGTAAATGATTTGTTGCGATAGTCTAAGAAAGTGTGATGTTGGTCCAACCAATCCATCCCAATTAGACAATCATAGGAACCTAAAGGAAATATGTTCAAATCTTCCTTGGTGTTCAATCCATTCATGTCTATGAGGCATGACTTAACCATCTCATTAACTTTTCTTATAGCTCCAGTAGCCACTTGCACCAACCAGGATTTCCCATGCTTGTTTCTTGGCAATTGCAAACTTCCCACCATCTTAGGGTCTATATAAATATGACTAGCTCCTGAATCAATTAAAATAGTAATGGTTTGGTTGTTGATCATACCTTCCACTTCAATCATGTGGGATTGATACTCTGCTTGCTTGTTGTCTAGAGCTACATAAATCCTTGGCACATATATGTCCATGTCCTCCACTGTTTCAGCTTGTTGTACATTGTGAACATCCCTTCCTTTTTCACCTCTATGAGGACAATATCTGAACCTATGATCTCTTTTACAAACCCAACATTGCATAAGTGGATGCCTTGGCCCTTGACTCCCTGTGTCAATCATTCTGGGTTCTTTAGGAGTTTTTTTTCCTTATGGATTATTTCTGAAGATTGGTGGCTTAGCTCCCTTCTTCCTCTGATCCATCTTGAATTTATTATTGTCTTCCTAGGCATTTTGGAAAGCTGGCCTTTCTTTCTGTTGATCATATAGGCATGTATCTCACCTTATGGTCTCTTATAATGTCTTAGGATCATCATACTATATTTTTTCACTGATGAACGATGGCAATCCACTCAAATACCTTTGAATTTTGACTGTCTCATCCTTGATGAAATAG
>JZKD02S0808442.1:0-14515 GCA_000966675.3 Picea glauca | reverse complement strand
TTCACCCCCCTCTCAGTATCAACAAACCCGACCAAGTTCTCGTTCGCCGCTACCCAATGGGGCACGCCATGATCCCCTCATCAGGAATCATGCCATCCCCAGGTGATAGATGCATACATAACTTGGCACAACACATCCTATCTGGACCAAAGACTATATATAAATCCAATGCACTAGGATGAAACAATGGACACAAAGACTACACCCACACCCCAAGCAATTGGTCGACAAAACGCGGGGTGACGTCAAAAAGAAAACGCAAGCTGTTACATTACCGTGCAACAACCCAACCCATTCATCTAGTCTGATGTGGATAATTTCAACTTTAATTTTATCATTTATTTGCTCTCTAACTTAGCAAGTGTAACTTACCTTTAGTCAAGACTCACCAATCTCATTTAATCATTAAGTTCCAATTAATTTGGGGAAATTCTAAATTAATCCCAACATTACAATCTTACTAAAAAATGAAATCACATGACAACATTAACCATATCAAGGTGGAAAGCTACAAAGAAACGCTTATCAACACCTTCAGTTACATCCTGATGTCTATCTATACTAACCGTACCAAAATGACAGTTGTCTATGAAGATTAAAAGAATCTACTAAGAAGTGTTAATGCCATAAATCCATATACATTCAATGAGAAACTAAAGACATATACCTATAATTAGATTTACTGCCAAATGCATTTAATAAGATTTATTTCCATATGTATTAAAAGAGATTTACTGCCATCTGTATTAAATAAGATTTACTACCATACACACTTAATAAGATTTACTTCCATAATCATCTAAATGGATTTAATTGCAGGGCCTAATCATAATTAATGTCATTCAGAACCATTCACTATAGTCTATGCCATTGCAAATAAATATCCTATAACAATACTTAATACCACTAAATAAAAGGGAGGAAAGTTGTTCAAAACCAACAATGCCAACTAGACACGTTGCCAGGTAAAGGTAAACCTCAAGGGTATGAACGCCGAATCATTTAGTTAGTTGTCTAGTTGTTTTCATTTCTAGGTTAAAAGGAGAAGTCAAAATTTAAGCTCGTGGCCATTCGACTGCAAATGCAGTCCACACTTAATGGAAAATTCAGGGTAAATAATAGGAAAATGCAGTCATCATTTTAATGTCAAATTCGTGGTAAATAACTGGAAAACATAGTCATCATTTTCATGGAAAATTCGTGGTCCTTAAGGCAGCAAGGCAGCAACATAGTCAACTTTAAACAAGCAGAATCGTTGTACAGAGACATATCGGAAGGAAATCCCCTTGCTGTCACCATTTAATATGAAAATCGTTGTATGAGTAATTGGTATTACATGTCGCAAGGAATTGGTACTACAACAAGACGTGGGTACAATTTGCAACAATAAATTCAACACAATCAACCCAGGAAGAATACATGTTGTGCAATCGGGGGAATAGCACAAAAACGGGCAACTTCTCAGTGGAAAAAGAGTGCGACTTCACAGTCAAGAGGCAGGTAAATTCACCTTTGGGAACATGTTAATTCACAATAAAAATTTCGCTGGCCAGGTGTAGAAAAACGAAGGCCTAAACTGGTCAACAAGAAGTGGAGCGTGAAACCAGAGAGTCAGACTTCTATGACCCATACAAGGCAATTAAATTTTGCCAAAAAAGATACTTCTAAATGTCCATCCACTCATAAAGTTTTCAATCGATTTATTTGTACCAGATCTTACTCACTAATTATATTCAAAAATGTGTTGCAGTACAATGAACATTTGTCCAAAAAGTCAATCCACACAAAAATGTGAACAGAGAAGGCAAAGGCACCTGGAGAAGATTGTCATCATCGCTAGATTTTAAACCATCGAGTCAACACATGATTCTTAGGATATGGTCATAGGCTGAGGATTGTTTCTTATTCTAAAACAAAATTTGCAGTCTTGGAGTCCATAAAAACAGAAATTGGTTGGTCGCAGAAGTCAAGAAGAGCACAACCGTCACACGGGTGCAAATATGGAAATTGGCATTCTAACACTCTTGGAAGTTGGAGTCTAGTTGCTAGCTTACGTAAGGAATGATGTTTCATTTTCAACTGGTTATATTTAATATGGGTTAATTCCCTCGTGCAGGCTATCAACAAAACTCAGTCAAGTGAAGGATGCCAATCAATTGGACGTCGCAAACTAACATCGTCTTCATAAATTTAAGGTGCAGAGGTAAGAAAAAGGGACACAACAAAATGGCCATCAAAACCACACAGGGTTATGCTGCGAGGGAGATATCCCACACAGAGATAAATTGAATAACAATACACAACGCATATTTAATTTATTCAAGAATATAAAACACAGGGTTAAAATTCATCCATCAATACAAAAAAAACGTAGAGTTAAAATTATGGAACTGGGAATGATAACAATGGAATATTTACTCAACATAATAAGGCACAAGACTACATGCTACCTGGAACATTCAATAAGGGTAGATGACTGGCAAGAACCTCCTTCGCTCCTCATCCACGCATAGAAAAGAAGGGTGTTGAGATCCATAAGTCTATTAACACCGAAGCGACGATCGTAGATCAGGATCTTGGCCGATTGCTCAGCCGAGGACTGATGAGCTAGGGACGAAAGGTAAACAAAATAAACCACAATCATTACAATCAATAAACCACAGGACGGTCAAGACATGCAAGGATCGAAGGCCATGGAAATCAATCAACATCAAGCAAAGGCTATGAGGAAATTTCAATCATCAACTAGAACGCTAAGACTATCATATTCTTTACTTGATTAAGCATACATAACTGAAATCATAAATCATATTAACAATCTACTTGCAGAAATAAAGGAAGCGTACCGTTGCCCAATCGCCTGCCCTGAGTTGATGTCCCGCGCGCTCTATGCAAATCCCGCTTGCCGACTTCATCGGTACCTCCCAACCAATGCTAGGGGTACTCTTCTTCCTCCTTATCCCCTCGAACCACAAAGGGGCCACACACACTAACCAGAGAATCAACTAGCTCCCAGCTCGCCTCGCAAGGCCGAGTTACCACTCCTCACCAAGCTGGGTATCCCAACTCTTACAAGCTAAGTCAGTTAAGTATAAATTTCTGCAGTGTAGCATTAAGCAAACAGAAGTTGTCCATCCTCCTTCTCCTCCCTCCATTATATAGAGAATTTCGAAGTAAAAAACTTTCCCAAAACCCCTTTTAAATTATTTTTCATAAAATTAATTCATAATAATCCTCCCCGTACATGTGTCACCCATTCCCTTCATTCCTACAAAAACTAATTTCTTTAATTAATTAATTACCCTTATTTCCCTCACCCACCTAGAGTCATTCCTAGAATCTCTCCTAGGTGTCCTCAAATTCTCTTACAGGTTTTAATGACTTTCCCCATTATTAATTTACTAGTTCAGTTTAATTTAGAAGGTTCTTTACTGCTAGAAACCTTACTAAGTTAGACTTTCTTATTTTTCCTTGTGTTTCCCCTTTCTTTTTATGTTTCCTTCTTTTTCCTAGTTTCCTAATTATTTTAGATTCCCCTCTTTCCCTTTTCATTTAAAACTCAAATGGCAGGTGTAGAAACTTACCCTTTTTCCCCCTTTTTATTTTTAAGGAATAAATTTTTTATTAGCATTATATAGTAAAATAATTATTTCCCCTTTTTAAATTTTATCCCCAAAGACTAAGGGCCTCTAAGGAATAAGGCCCCTGCCTTATTGCATGCCCCTTAGAATCACCGTGAGCGACTGTCATAGTCTTCCCTCATGAAATCGTGGGTGCTCTCGAACTAGGTAATCATTAATCTACAGTTCGAGCCACATCGAGAGTGCTAGTAGGCTTTGGAAGGGTTGTTGTCCACACCTCTCCCTCAACATCTCTGGTAGTCCTGCACGACCCCTCCACTCCACATGTGAGTTTGGTCGACAAGCTATCATCAGCCTGCATCATCAATGAATCATGCCAGAAATATATCCAAAAAACATATCATCTAATCAGATGCACTAATATAACATATAAAACAATCAAAACCCAACAGTTCACTCCCCAACTCGATCTAGAGTCCAAAAGGTTCCATCAATGCCTCTGCATCCCCGAGGTCCAAAATCCTGCACACTCAGTAAAACTGAGTCAATATCACCTGTCTAAGTCAATGCAGCAAAACGACATGTCATCAACCCATAACGCCTCATAATCAAAATCAAATATTTAATAGTATAATAATCTGGATCACTTGTGAGCAAGTCTCCTCAAAGAATAAGTTCGCTTAGCGTGCACAAGAGCATGATGTTACATACACCCCCTCTTGGTCTAAACTTCATCCCGAAGTTTCATAGTATAAGTGCTGAAATAATGTGTATCACAGTATCATAAGTCTATCTATCAAACAAAAATGGAAACTATTGGCGCATATCATATGCGTCCTCCCAGGTTGTCGAGTGTGGACTATAGCTGTCCCACTGGACCTTGACTTGCTCTACTATTTGACACTGTAGCTATCGAACATGATGATCCAAGATGTAGATCAACTCAGCCATGAGCACCCCCCTCTTCCAATACCTACAAGGAACTCATGTCAATAACATGTGTAGGATCACTAATATAATGTCTCAAAACAGATATGCGAAAAACATCGTGCATATGCTACAAAGAATTAGGCAAGGCTAGTTGATAGGCCACGGGCCCCTTCCTTTCCACAATATTGAAAGGTCCCATGAACCTAGGAGAGAGTTTATCTCCCTTTCCAAACTTGATCGAACTCTTATGTGGTTTAACCCGCAAGAAGACTCGATCACCAACCTCGTAACTACGGTCGACGCAGTGCACATCGACATAACTCTTCTGCCGATCCTACGCTTCTTTAATCCTTTGTCTTATGGTTTGCATTTGCTCTTCCATTTCTTGGATCGATTCTGGTCCCACCAGGAACCTATCCTCAAGCCGATCCCAACTCAAAGGTGTTCGGCACGGTCACCTGTAAAGAAACTTGAAAGGCGCCATCTTAGTGGTGCTTTGGTAACTGTTGTTATAAGAAAATTCCACAAGTGGCAAGAATTATTCCCAACAATTTTGTTGGTCCATCACGTACATGTGCAACATGTCCTCCAAGGTCTGTTTCGTTCATTCGGTCTCCCCGTCAGTCTCCGGGTGATACACAGTGCTGAAGTTAAGTTGGGTTCCCAAGGCCTCTTGGAAACTCATCCAAAATCATCCAGTAAACATCGATCCTCGATCGGATATAATCCTCTTAGGCATGCCATGCAACCTTACAATATCATTGATGAAAACTCTAGCTATGTCAGGTGCCTAATACATCATATGCACCGGAATAAAGTGAGCACTCTTCGTCAGAGTGTCTACTACTACGAAAATTGAGTCATGCATCCTTGCCGTTAGTGGCAATCCAACAATAAAATCCATCGAACTAACCTCTCATTTCGATTCCGGAATAACATGTGGATGTAGTAATCCTGCTGGGTGTCTATGTTCAACCTTTACCTGCTGGCATTCTAGACATCCGACCACATAGTTGACTATGTCTGCCTTCATTCCCTTCCAGAAGAATAAGGGTTTAAGGTCTTCCCCCATCTTCGTGACTCCTGGGTAAGCCATGTACACTGCTCTATGAGTCTCGTTTAGGATCAAAATTCTCAACTCGTCGTTTGGTGGTACATAAATCCAATTTTTAAACCTCAAAAATCCATCGTCGTCAAACGTAAATCCTTCAAATCTTGGTACCATCATTGTGTTTTTTCCGATAAAACCCTCGACCTCCATGTACCAGTCATCGTCACGCTGTAAAGTTAGAATCTTTTCACATAGATTCATCTGAAGAGGAAACACCAAAAAGATGTGTGGTCTCCGACTCAATGCATCTGCCACTCGGTTCACTGTTCCTTTTATGTAAGTAATCTCGAAGTCGTACCCGCTAAGAAATTCCGACCAACGTCGTTGTCGCACGTTCAGGTTGCTTTGCGTAAAGATGTGTTGTATTCCACAGTGGTCCGTCTTTAGTTCAAATTTTCGTCCAACAAGGTAGTTTCTCCAAACCTTCAAGGCATATAAGATGGCTAACAAATCCAAATCGTGTGTCGCATAATTCTCCTCATGCCTTCTCAGTTTCCTTGAGATGTAAGCGATCATGTCTGTCTTGCATCAAGAATCTGCCTAATCCTTCCTTGGATGCGTCAGTTCATACCAAGAAGTCCGCGTCCATGTTAGGGACCTTTAGTATCGGTGCCTTTGTCAACATCTTCTTGAGCCTCTGAAATGCTTCCACACATTTCTTGGTTCAAACAAACTTCTTGTTCTTCTTCTGCAATTCCGTGATCGGATTTTCTATCTTCGAAAATCCCTCAATGAACCGTCGATAGTATCCTTCTAAACCCATGAAGTTACGTACTTCCAGGACATTCGTTGGCATAGGCCATTCCATAATAGCCTCGACCTTTGCTAGATCCACGACGATACCTTTGTCGGAGATGACATGCCCTAAGTAGTGAATCTTCAATTGATAAAAAGAGCATTTGGACAACTTCCCATACAATTTGTGCTCTCGCAAACATTGTAGTACCAAGAACAAGTGCTCTTCATGCTCCTCCATCGTCCAAGATTAAATCAAAATATCATCAATGAATACTTGGATGAACTTGTCCAAGTACTCGCGGAACACCCCGTTCATCAAACTCATAAATACCCCTGGGGCGTTTGTCAGTCCAAACAGTGAAACAATAAACTCGTAATGTCCAAACCTCATCTTAAAGGCGATCTTAGGGAAATCATCCTCCTTGATCCACAACTGGTGATACCCTGATCGCAAATCGATCTTTGAGAACATCGTCGCACCCTTCATCTGATCAAACAGATCATCTATCCTCGAAAATGGATACTGATTCTTGATCGTTTCCTTGTTCAATTGACGATAATCAATGCAGAGCCTCAAAAACCCATCCTTATTTCATATAAAAATAACAGGCACACCCCATGGTGACACACTTGGACGTATCAGTCCCAAGTCCAACAATTCTTTCTGTTGCATTCTCAACTCCTGTAACTATGGGGTCAACATCCGATAAGGAATTCTAGCTATCAGTTCAGTCCCTAGTTTTAGGTCTATAGTAAACTCCAATTCCCTCTCCAGCGACATCCCAGGTAACTCCTCTAGGATGACATCCACAAACTCTCTCACCACAGGAAGGTTTTCTAGACCTTCCAATATTCCCTTCTCATTTAACTCAAGGATCACATAAAGCTTACATCCCTTGCGCATTCTCTTCCATAACTACAAGGAAGAGATGAACCTCAGGGAAACTCCCTGGTTCTATCCTACAATCACGTGTCTTTTCCCCTCATCGTCGACCATGCTCAACCGTTTCGTCTTACATTTGAGTATTGAATCATGCAATTCCAACTAGTCCATACTGATCACGACGTCATAAGATCCTAAGATCGTGATGTACAGGTTGGCCCTGGTGAATAACTCTCCCAGGTTAAGGGTACAACCCGTAACCTTTCCTCCAAGATTCTGTTTGGCTCCTGAATCCATCTCTACGAAGCTAAATTCATCCCGTTCGACTGCCTTTACCTTAATCCTTTTTATCTCTGCACCAAAAATGAAACTCTTGGTAGCACCGGGATCTATCAAAATACTAAGGGTCTGGTCAACGACAGTACCTAACGTCTCGAGCATAGTCGACTGGTGCTCTTCCTGGTGGTTATTCATCGCTGCATGAATCTGATGGGCCTTGCCCATATCTCCCACGGTAGTGGGTCCAGCTGATCCAAATGCTCTAGTCCTCTCCATAGGGCAGTCGTGCTGGTAGTGTGGCTCCCCACATGTCCAACACCCCTTCTTCAGTCTAGTACTCTTGGTACCTGAAGTAGAAGATGATGGCCCACCGACTTGGAATCCTAGTCTGTTATGCTAAATAGGCCTAAACTGCTGCTGTTGCGGTCGACGTTGCTGCTGTTGTTGTGGTCCCCAATAAGTTGTCCACTGCTAAGGCATCGGTCACCGAGGTGTAGTGAAAATGGATCCCCTCTGGAAGCCACGATATCATGTTGTATGTCTGGCTAGTGTCTGATGCTGATGCACACCAGATGACACCTGCCCTTCTGGTCTCGCTGGAGTCCTGCCCTGACCCCTGCTGATAAGCTCCTCCTTTGCTATGAGGGCCTTCTGGATGACATCATGCAAGGTTTGAGGCACCATAATACTAACCTTTACACATATGCTTCCATTAAGTCCAAACACAAACCTGGTGACCTTAAGTTTCTCAGTGTTAAGTTGTGGAGCATACCAGAGCAGCTCCATAAAATGGGCCTCTTACTCAGGCATCGTACGACCGCCCTGTCGTAAGCCGTTGAACTCGTTGAGGTGACACTCAATGAATTCCTCTGATAAGTACCTCTCTTGGAACCATTCCTCGAACAGTTCCCATGACACGTCTTCGATGGCCATGCTAATTTGTGGTAGGAGTGTCTTCCACCATAGAAGAGCGCTCCCCTTTAGTTGAAAGACCGCCATGCATAACTTCATGTTGGAGGTATAGTCGCGAAGTGAAAATCACATTGCCATATTCTCCAACCATGCCTCGGCGACTGCGTCGTTTAGGGCACCAAAGAACTTGGGAAATTTGACCTTCTCGAGCTCATGGTGAATGCTACCAGTATTGACCAGAGCGCGTGGTGGACCCTCAGGGGGTGTCGATGCTCTATCCTCATCTCTGTCCAAACGATTGATCAGTGTCTCAGACATGCACTGAAAATATCTCATCATTCCAACCACATCACCCACTGCAATCTGCTCCTGCCCGACAACCTGTTCATCTCCTTGGGGGTTAGACCACTCAGGCATGGATGCTACTGGAGGCGTTGCGCCTCCTCCCCTAACACCCCATCGTCTTCCTCCACAACTTCCTCTAACCATGATTACTTGCATGAATACAAGTCAACTTAATTAGCAACATTATAATCAAATCATATCAATTAAATCCATAGTGATCCGAAGTCACGGGTTGAACCCTGCTCTGATACCATATGTAACGTCCCCAACGTTACAACTACAAGCGAAGCATAAGTGCAATTTTTTTTTTGTTTTTTTGGTAAGAAGGCGACGATGACAACAGTTTAACCACACCACTGATGACGAATGCAAGCACATAGTCCAGGCAATAGGCCACTAAGATGCCACACACTGACACAAGGGAAACTGGGCGACACATGCATAGAACAACAAGGAGGAATGACTACCCGCCCAACGAAAACAAGAGACACCTACAAGCTAAGAGACAACATCCCCCTCCCGACACAATGGCCTTGAAGAATAAGACTAGCCCTCAATGCGCGTGAACCCAACGCAATGAGGGTGTTCTACCTAGGGGACAAAAGCGTTTTACAACACTCAACAACACCCACACATAACACACCGAACCTGACCAATTTCTCATTCGCCGTTACCCAATGGGACACGCCATGATCCCCTCATCAGGAATCATGTCGTCCCTATGTGATAGATGCATCCATAACTTGGCACAACACATCCTATTTGGACCGAAGACTCTATATAAAGCCGACACGCTAGGACAAAACAACGGACAAGGAGACTACACCCACACCCCAAGCAATGGGTCGACAAGATGCAGGGTGATGTCAACAAGAAACCGCAAGTTGTTACATGACCGTTCAACAACCCATCCCATTCATCTAGTCTGATGTGGATAATTACAAATTTATTTTTATCATTTATTTGCACTCTAACTTAGCAAGTGTAACTTACCTTTAATCAAGACTCACCAATCTCATTTAATCATTAAGTTCCAATTAATTTGGGGAAATTCTAAATTAATCCCAACATTACAATCTTACTAACAAATGACATCATATGACAACATTAACCATATTAAGGTGGAAAGATACTATGAAATACTTATCAACACCTTCAATTACATCCTGCTGTCTATCTATACTAACCGTACCAAAATGACAGTTGTCTATGAACATTAAAAGAATCTGCTAAGAAGTGTCAATTCCATAAAGCCATATACATTCAATGAAAAACTAAGGCCATATACCTATAATTATATTTACTGCCAAATGACTTTAATAAGATTTACTGCCATATGTATTAAAAGAGATTTATTGCCATCTGTATTAAATAAGATTTACTGCCATATGCACTTAATAAGATTTACTTCCATAATCGTCTAAAGGGATTTAATTGTAGGGCCTAATCATAATTAATGTCATTTAGAACCATTCACTATAGTCGATGCCATTGCAAATAAATATCCTATAACAATACTTAATACCGCTAAATAAAAGGGAGGAAAGTTGTTCAAAACCAACAATACCAACTAGTCACGTTGCTAGGTAAAGGTAAAACTCAGGGGTATGAACGATGAAGCATTTAGTTAGCTATCTAGAATTGTTGTCATTTCTAGGTTAAAAGGCGCAGTTAACATTTAAGGCAAACTCGTGGCCATTTGAACGCAAATGCAGTCCACACTTAATGGAAAATTCGGGGTAAATAACAGGAAAACGCAGTCATCATTTTAAAGTCAAATTCGTGGTAAATAACTGGAAAACACAGTCATCATTTTCATGGAAAATTCGTGGTCCCTAAGGTAGAAACACAGTCAAATTTAAACAAGCAAAATCGTTGTACAGAGATATATCAGAAGGAAATCGCCTTGTTGTCACCATTTAATATGAAAATCGATGTATGAATAATTGGTATTACATGTCGGAAGAAATTGGTACTACAACAAGACATGGGTACAATTTGCAATAATAAATTCAACGCAATCAACCCAGGAAGAATACATGCTGTGAAATCGTGGGAATAGCACAAAAATGAGCAAATTCTCAGTGGAAAAAGTGCGTGACTTCGCAGTCAAGAGGCAGGTAAATTCACCTTCAGGAACAAGTTAATTCACAACAAAAATTTTGCTGGCAAGGTGTAGAAAAATGCAGGCGCAAACCGGTCAACAAGAAGTGGAGAAACTAGAGAGTCAGACTTCTATGACGCATACAAGGCAATTAAATTTTGCTGAAAAAGAGACTTCTATATGTCCATCCACTCGTAAAGTTTGAAATTGATTAATTTGTACCGGATCTTACTCACTAATTATATTCAAAAACCTATTGGAGTACAATGAACATTTGTCCAGAAAGTCAATCCACACAAAAATGTGAACAGAGAAGGCAAAGGCACCTGGAGAAGATTGTCATCATCGCTAGATTTTAAACCATTGAGTCAACCCAGGATTCTTAGGATATGGGAATAGGTTGAGGATTGTTTCTTATTCTAAAACAAAATTTGCAGTCCCGGAGTCCATGAAAACAAAAATTGGTTGGTCGCAAAAGTCAAGAAGAGCACAACCGTCACATAGGTGCAAATATGGAAATTGGCATTCTAACACTCTTAGAAGCTTGAGTCTAGCTGCTAGCTTACATAAGGAATGAGGTTTCATTTGAAACTGGTTATATTTTAAGATGGGTTAATTCCCTCATGCAGGATGTCAACAAAACTCAGTCAAGCGAAGGATGTGAATCAATTGGACGTCGCAGACTAACATCATCTTCATAAATTTAAGGTGCAGAGGTAAGAAAAAGGGACGCGATGAAATGGCCATCAAAACCAAATAGGGTTATGCTGCGAGGGAGGTATCCCACGCAGAGCTAAATTGATCAACAATACACAATGCATATTTAATTTATCCAAGAATATAAAATGCAGGGTTAAAATTTATCCATCAATACAAAAAAAAATGCAGAGTTAAAATTATGGAACTAGGAACAATAACAATGGCGAATTTTCTCAACATAATAAGGCGCAAGACTACATGCTACCTGGAACATTCAACAAGGGTAGATGACTAGAAAGAACCTCATTCGCTCCTCATCCACGCACAAAAAAGCAGGGCGTTGAGATCCATAGGTCTATTAACGCCGATGCGACGAATGTAGATTAGGCTCCTGGCCGACGGCTCAGGCAAGGAATGATGAGATAGGGACGAAAGGAAAACAAAATAAACTGCAATCATCGTAATCAATATACCACAGGACGGTCAAGACATGTAGAGATCGAAGGCCATGGAAATCTATCAACATCAAGCTAAGGCTATGGGGAAATTTCAGTCATCAACTAGAACGCTAAGATTATCATATTATTTACTTGATTAAGCATACATAACTGAAAGCATAAATCATACTAACAATCTACCCATAGAAATAAAGGAAGCATACCGTTGCCCAATCACCCGCCCTGAGTTGATGTCCCGCGCACTCCGTGCAACTCCCGCTTGCCGATAGATGAGACTTCACTGGTACCTCCCAGCCAACGCTAGGGGTATTCTTCTTCCTCCTTAGCCCCCTGAGCCTCAAAGGGGCCACGCACACTAACTAGAGAATTGGCTAGCTCCTAGCTCGCCTCGCAAGGCCAAGCTACCACTCCTCACCGAGCTGGGTATCCCAACTCCCACAAGCTAAGTTAATCAAGTATAAATTTCTGCAACGTAATGTTACGCAAACATAAGTTTTCCATCCTCCTTTCCCTCCCTCCATTATATAGAGTTTTGAAGTCAAAAAATTTCCCAAAACCCCTTTTAAATTATTTTTCATAAACTTAATTCATAATAATCCTCCCCGTACATGTGTCACCCATCCCCTTCATTCCTCCAAAAACTAATTTCTTTAATTAATTAATTACCCTTATTTCCCTCACCCACCTAGAGTCATTCCTAGAATCGCTCCTAGGTGTCCCTAAATTCTCTTACAGGTTTTAATGACTTTCCCCATTATTAACTTACTAGTTCAGTTTAATTTAGAAGGTTCTTTAATGCTAGATACCTTACTAAGTTAGACTTTCTGATTTTTCTTTGTGTTTCCCCTTTCTTTTTACGTTTCCTACTTTTTCCTGGTTTCCTAATTATTTTAGATTTCCCTCTTTCCCTTTTCATTTAAAACTCAAATGGTAGGTGTAGAAACTTACCCTTTTTCCCCCTTTTTCTTTTTAAGGAATAAAATTTTTATTAGCATTATATAGTAAAACAATTATTTCCCCTTTTTAAATTTTATCCCCAAATATTTTTTTTTTGATTAAAAGAATTACTCACCCCCCATATCAACTCATGATTAATGACGATTATTATTTTTATCTTTTTTTTTTTTTTTTTACAAAAATAATTTTCTTTTACCGCAAGTTTCCCCTAGACCTAGATTTTAATTTTTGAGGTTGGCTGACATTTTATTAGGGAAAAAGTTTTAAATTTTTTCTTATCACGTTATTCATCCTAAGGCCATCTAGGTTTATTCATTTATTAATTAACAACGCGACGTGCCCTTAAGGACGCACTAGGTGCTCCAACGGTGCCACTCGCCTCTTTCTGTTTCTCTTGCGTGATGTGCCCTTCAGGACGCACTATGTGCTCCAAGGGTGCCACTCCCCTCTTTCCATTTTTCTTGCGCGATGTTCCCTTCAGGACGCACCACGTGCTCCAAGGGTGCCACTCACCTCTTGACTGACTTGGTAGACATCAAAAACCCCTAGTGTCAATACTCTACGAGGTGATCTTGTGGGAGACTAAGGGCCTATGCCTTATTGTGCGCCCCTTGGAATCATTGTGAGCGACTGTCGCAGTCTGCCCTCATGACATCGTGGGTCCTCTCGAACTAGGTAATCGTTAACCTATAGTTCGAGCCACGACGAGAGTGCTATTAGGCTGTGGTAGGGCTGTTGTCCACACCTCTCCCTCAACATCTCTGGTAGTCTTGCATGACCCCTCTACTCCACATGTGAGTCTGGTCGACAAGCTATCATCAGCCTGCATCATCAATGAATCATGTCAGAAATATATCCAAAAACATATCATCTAATCAGATGCACTAATATCACATATAAAACAATCAAACCCCAACAGTTCACTCCCCGACTCGATCCAGAGTCCAAGGGGTTCCATCGATGCCTCTGCATCCTCGAGGTCCAAAATCCTACACACTCAGTAAAACCGAGTCAATAACACATGTTTAATTTAATGCAACAAAACAACATGTCATCAACCCATAACGCCTCATAATCAAAATCAAACGTTTAATAGTATAATAATCCAGATCACTTGCGAGCAAGTTTCCTCAAAGAATAAGTTCCCTTAGCGTGTGCAAGAGAGGGATGTTACAGTTATGGAAGATGAATTATTTTGTTTTCCATTATCTTATTACATATATGCTTTCTTTCTGATAATTAGTTTCTCAGACAATAGATGTATGCTCACATAGTTGATGTATTAGTACTAGGCCTGTGGTATAGAATCATTGTCTGCATGTTTGAGCAGTAGGTTATCCCAAGCTCAGCCTCTTCCCCAGTAGTTAAAATTTAATCCCGTTTGTTGTCAAGTTGGTTTATATTGGCTTGCATCTCTCATACCAGTCCCACCCAAGAGAAAATACATAAGAGAATAGTCCTAACTGAAGGAAGGGCCTTCACAAGAAAACATAAAGCCCATCGATAATTTGGTCAGAT
>JZKD02S0808431.1:0-14515 GCA_000966675.3 Picea glauca | reverse complement strand
CTCACAAATCTCCAAATCATAGATGTCGTGGCCTAAATAATCAACAATTGATGTGTAGATTTTAACCTTGTACAATAAATTGTTGCAAACAACTTCTTAATAAAAACATAAAAGATACAATGGCACACACACACACATACACGAATTATATAGATATTTTACCTCGGAAACCAAAACCGGGAAAACCAACTACTTGTTTAGAGTTGCACCTCTAATATTCTATTAATCATATATCTTAATTCTTTACAATACAATATAAATAGTATCATGCGACATCCAAAACCCCTAATCATTTTAACTGAAATTAGAAAACCATCGACAAAAACCATGTGCCGAAAACCACTAAAAATGGGTGCAAAAACCACCAAAAAAGAATTATGGGGGCGCTGCCCCCAAAGCCCCGCATCCCGAATCAACATAGACACTAGGTCTAGTTGTGAAAAGAATATAACACATACCCAACATGATGGAATCATATTAGATCTGCATTTTCCTAGAGACCCATAAAACAAGTAGACTCTCTTCCACGCTTGTACATAAATGATAGAATTGTCTCCCTTTCGAAAAGGACTCAAGGTTTGCTACAATTTCTTCTTTCTAAATAGGACCTAGAACTAACATACCAAAATTTCTAATTGGAAGTAGACTTGGAATTGACTCCCATGGTTGAGCATGCTTTTTTATCATGTGGTGGAGATATGAATCCATGGTGTAGTGTTCCACCAACATAGGGACACACAAAACAATTTCTCTCTTATATGGGTGTTTGCAAAAATGGTCATTATGTCAGACTCTCAATCTTTGAAACCTTGACAAGATTTACAAATAAAGTAAACCATATATTATTTAACAGTTAAATGCTAACAACTTTATCAATTTCTCATACAAAGATTACATTTGAAAATACAAAGTATGCATGTTATTAGTTTTTATTGAAATTACAATTTATTTATTTAGTGGTTGGCTAATTTTTAACATTGTAAAAAATTGGAACATGTAAATAGTTTATTTGGCATTTTTTAAATGAAGCATTTAATTAATTTATTCTTTTGAATTAAATTACAACCACCTTTTCAACTTCTCATCATGAAATGTTTGGATGATGTAACATCCCTGGTTTTAATCCCCACAAGTTGTAATGTAATTGTATACATGTGAATTAGGTTAGTGAGCCGATATGCTTGGGGAAAAGAGCCCATATTGATTAATATGTCTGGAGGCCAAATTGTATATTATGAACATTGAATTAATAAATAAAATTCATAATATTTGGACGGGATACGAAAAGAATGAAAACTATGGGGGGGTATGATTCCACAAGAGAGAGGGTCCCAAGGGGGATTTTATTCATGGTTATTAATCCAACCCACATTCCTGAAATTATTATCATTGTGTAAACCTTTCATTTTGTTGTTGAGTGTTCCCAAGGCTAATCATTAAAATCATGTAAGAGGGTGGTTGTATGTGGTAACACTCCATAGTTATCGGAGATCATTGGATAAAATACAATTATCTTTTGGAAGAGTGAGAGCCAAGCAAGCAAGGGAGAAGAAAGAAATTCGTATGGGAATATAGACAGTTTTTGCATGCATATTTTGGGTAGCAAAGGAATATTTTAGTGTTGGGAAGAGCACCAACCATGCTATGCTTGAAGACAACCATTGTTTGGTTGTGTGTTATGAAGGATATGATGCACGTGTGCTTGTAAAATAAGGCATAAGCCTGTGATGTGTTTCCTTTTGAGGAAATGGATCAAGATCCTTGTGTAGGCTAATGTGAGCACTCCTGAAGTCGTTGAGAGTTCCTAAAGTCCCTAGCTAAGATATTCATGGCCAATTGAATGCACTGGAAGCCCTAATAAAAGAATGGTACATCTTGAGGGAGTGTGAGCATTGAAGGGGGTACATTCCTTGGGTTGTGCAGGTTGTGGGGAAGAGAGTTGGTGGATTGGAAATATTGTAGGAGTAGAACCTGGGTTTTGGGTTGTTGACTGTGGAAATTGGATAGTCAAAGGGCCAGATCTCGTTGTGGACTAATAGCCTCAACTCAAGGATGGTCCATTGTTGAGATTTAGAGTAATAAGGCTTATGGTTGGGAGGTTCATCCTTCATATGCATCCAATTGGTTATATTTATAAACATATAAGTGTTTTTGTTGTGTTATGTATGATTGTTATGTTGTGTAAATGATATATAAATGCCGTGTTATGTTTTGTTGGGTTTTCATGCATTCATGATTTTATAAATATTGTAGTTGCATGGGAAAATCACCATATTGTTTTGTTGTATTTTTTATGGGTTTGTTGCCCCTTGGTTTCTTTTATATGTTTGGGGCATATTTAAATTCATATTAGAAGGAAAAGTCTCTTTCCATAGTGACGAGATTCAACATGGGTGTTGGATATGTTACATAATGGTATTAGAGTTGTAGCTTACAACACTGGGCCTTGAAAAGGCTTGCTGAAGGACATAAGTCCTTGAGTAAAATTATCTTTTCGTTCTTCAGTATGAAAAGTATATAAAGCACTTGAATGTTGAAATTTATTTTTTGTGAGCAATTTAGCATTTTTTAAGAAATAAACCTTTGAACTTTGGCTCTCACCAATTGCTTATTTGGTGATGAAATGACAAATTATTGGATTGTTTTATGAGAGTTACAGTCTTCACATTTAAAGTTTTTACAAATCCAAATGAGAATACGTTATGAGAGCATGATAAAATTATTGTGCTTGGATATACATTGGATTTGTATCCTAACCAAGGATTGTGACTAAGTTTTCATATGGAAAGGAACTTATGGGTTGTCGATCGTTGTATGGTACAGAATGGAAGTTACCCCGAAATTCTTGAATGAAATAAATTAATTGTTATGGGACAGCAAGGAGGGGAGATTTTTGGTGGTTAAACATTGTCTTTCAACCCTAGTAACCCTGTTTAAATTAATATACATGTCCTTTTATTTCTAATGAGTCGTCACTTGCTTGATTTAGACATCAGAATCATAAGTTATGAAATCCAGGAAACTGGTGCTTGGCAGTCATTGATCTCACCCCATGTGGATTCCCAGTCGTCGAATCTATGAACTGTATTGTTCTTTATCTCACATGCATGGGGAAATGATTCGACATAATGGTATATAAGAAAAATACAACCCTTTGTCACTTTTGTGTAAAGCATAGAGAGCCACGGAACCCTGAGGTGCCCACATGCAATGTAAAATTTTGGCCCGGTGGACCAGACCATACTGGGGTCGATAGTTGGATGCAAGCTTGAATTCAGAAGCCCAGTGAGTCGGTGGACCAGACCAGAGCCGATTAGTGATTTATATGTGAGAAGCTTGTGTGGTTCCCCAGTGGGCCCGATGGTCATACCAGACTGACATTGGATCGCGGGAGTGTTTAGAAGTTGAGCATGATGGACTACTTCCCTGGTGGGATGATGGGCCCAGTGGTCAAACTGGACCAGCGTCGGATCATGGGAGTGTTTAGAAGTTGAGCGCAGTGGGCCGATGGGACAATGGGCCTAGTGGTACGACCGGACTAACATCAGATCATGAGAGTGTTTAGAAGTTGAGCCCGATGCCCCTATGAGTTAGTGGGAAAGTAGCTCGGTGGTTGGAACAGACCGAAGTCGAGAACAAGAAGCATGGAAGTTGAGTCAATGCCTCGATGGACCGATATTGGAGGTGTATAAAGTCAGGAGCAAAGGAAGAAGTCACTGGTGACTGGTGGGCCGATGACTGATGTCATGTTAGCACCACRTCACTTCTAGATAATCAACCATGTCACCAGATTACCACGTCAGCAAGACTATCCATCAGTCTAAAAAAAAAAACAATCTAGAGCCATTTTCTTATTTTGGCCATAACTGGAGMAGAATAAGTCATATTGAGATGAAAATTATGGGTTTTTTTCATTGAGAGGATATCTACAAAAGTGTCAGAGAGTGTCATTGTCCTTTTCWACTTGGATTTGTCAAAACTTGAAAAATAGTGGGTTTTTAAAGATCTGAGTCCATATTGTTGAAAAAGATCCAAATTAAGTTGAAATTATTAGAGAGAGTCTAGAAAGAAAACATGGAAATAACTCATGAAGGAATTGAAT
Organism: Picea glauca; assembly: GCA_000966675.3. Lineage (NCBI taxonomy): Eukaryota > Viridiplantae > Streptophyta > Pinopsida > Pinales > Pinaceae > Picea > Picea glauca. Next base: position 10,413 of record JZKD02S0808431.1, on the reverse strand, counting down.
AAATTCTAAGAGGATTAGAATGGGTATGTTGAAATAGGCCAAAATATACTATTCTAGACCCTTTTTTTAGGATTTCAGAGGAGGAAAAGAGTCCCTGGATGGAAAAACTGGAAAAAAATTATTTACTCAACATTTTGTATATTCATCCAGCCAAAAAAAATTGGGTTAATGAAATTTTTCCAGAAGTGCACAGTTTGGGAGATATCTTGTTTGGATAAAAATTCTAAATTTGGAAAAGGGAAGAAAAAGGACAAAGTCATCATTTCCATATTATTGTAGTTTTTTTACTAGAACATCAAATTGACAATATGAGAGTTGTTGTGAATTCTTTGTCTTGTTTTTTTTATCTATGTCTCATACAAAAGTTTCTCTGGTTCCTGACATATCTACTTCTATGAGTTACAAAAGTTTGTGTCTGAGATTAAATGCACCATAATGAAAAGTGTAAAAAACAAGGTGAATTAGCAATATTCAATTTCCTATAACTTTCTACTCAAAGCTTAGATTTGAGAAAGAAAGTAATCATTGGAAATCTATTGGATTAAAAAATCTAGATATCCACTCAGAATTATGAATTGACTAGCTAAAATCACAAGGAATCAGAAGGAAGATGATTGTTGACCATAAAGGGTAAAAGTCTGCATATGTTTCCAGAATTGTAAATTATAGTTTTTGGCTAACAAATGTGGTTGTATGCAAATTWCTCAGAAGCTTAAGGTTACTTATGGACTGTAGAAGGTTTATAATGAGGTCTATATATATGTGGAATATGCAAGAGGAATCTACAKGTATGAAGAAAAAGGCAAGGACAGTTCTTCAAAAATGTGCATTGGTTTCTTTAGGAAGCTGCAAGGATCAGACTTCTTGGTTCAGTGAGCAGTTTGGAAGATCTCTAATTAAATTTTAATGTGTGAAGAGAATTTTTAATGACAGATGTGGATATTATATGTGGATTATGATTAAGAAATACCATCTATAATTAATGATATTGCATGTGTAGTAGGTACACATAGAGGTACCATGAGGTGGATGTCAAGCTAATTAGAGTGTATTGTAGCACTCAAGGAATGACAACAACAATGAAAGGGAATTGTTTATGAATATAGATAATGTTGAGTACATTTCAAGGGTACTAAGTGTATTCATGAGGTATAATGAGCTGGAAAGTCAAGAAGAGAATAAATAGGAAAGTGGTATTCAGAGAGAAAAATTCCTAAGAAGACATATGAGGAAGGAAATGGTTATATGCTTGAAATGGTATCCAAAAGAGATGGAACCTGTTGTGCTACTTATATGTTTAGTATAATKCACTCATCAATTATTAATCCGGGATTCGTAATCAACAGAGTTACAAGACACCAGTAAGAAAATTAATTTCTAATGTCATGAGTATAGAATTAAACTAGATTATGCATGCTAGAAACAAATCAAAATAGCAAAATGMAATGCACTTTAGTTATCTTTCACARAGAGGCTATMCACTCCATTATGGCACATGCAAGTATGAKATGGAGTTGGTTTGAMAGATCAACTCTGCTATCTGACCCAGAAAACTAAYTATGCAATYCACACTTCTGAAAGGGAAATCACACATCAATCATCAARRCATAGCATGKGTAGTTCAATAGTCAATATGTTGGTTCTRYTGTGGTTCAMAATGAACTTCACTAGTTCTTATCCAAATAGTTTTGACTATTGCTGCCAACATCTATGATCACTCAAGGAAATCAAATTCATGAGAACAGAAACAGGGCATATGCAAAAACAGAGCAACTAAAGATTTCTAAGCAATTATATAATGGAAATCCTAGTCTAAGTTGTACTGCTATCATCTAACAGAGTTAAAGCTTTAGCTAATTTAACATTTACACTATTGAAAACAAATGCTAATGATAATCTACGAAGAGGCTGACCTTTGTTGGGTGGTGGGCCCTTACCGCTTCAATAGGTCAGCTACTGAAGTCTATAGGATGCTTGCTTTTGACACACACATTACTCTCACTCACATTTCAAAACATAAAATCACACTTCCGTTAACAACTCAACTCATACTCACTCATAGATAATCAGAATATGGAGATAAATGAAATTCTATTAATCTTCACTCAGAATATGTTTTGTACTATCATACGCTGCTTCACATATTGGTAATATGCTAACTCTCCTACTCTTCCACCATCCTTGCCACGACTATTTAATAGTCTTAATCGTGAAACACAAGGAGGCGAAGTGATTTGCAAATCAATCAATTGTTAAATTCAATCATTTGGTTACAAATTTATCTTCATCCTCATGACACGAAGTGCATGAGGATGAGGCAATCAACAAACTTATTCATATCATAGCCTTGCTAAGCAAATAGACGTCCACCAATTGGCTAAGGCGAGATCTGGAACTTAACTTAATGCATTAGGCTCTTCCATATTAGTATTGGATCGTAACAGGTAGATGGTACCAGATCATGACAGTGCGCAAAAGGTGGTACTGGATCATGACAGTGCGTGTTGGTACCGGATTTAGACAGCAGCATTCTTGGTGCGTAGGTACCGGATAGCTGAGATGTTACAGGAACGTTGGATATCTAGAGGTCAAAGGTTTATATTTGACAAATTGAATCATTAGTACATGAAATATTTAATTTCCTAACTCAATAAACCACAAAATGCATGAATTAACCATACTTTACCTTATGACCTTATCACTGGCTAATGGTAGCATTCTTGTCATTCACCCAAGCTTTAGGTAGGCCAAAAAGGTATAGATAAGGAGTATAATAGGGTAATGGGGATGTCAATTTCAGGTCTCAACATTCCCCCATGCCAAAACCATTGCATGTCCTCATGCAACTGAGAACAAAACCCAAAAAAATTTTAAAACTTGAGACTGTGTTCTTTACTTTGGTGGATCAATGATGTTGATGGCTGAAGCCTCTTCTTTCAGCTCCCTTTTGATGACCCTAATGTATTGTATGAGTCATAATACCTTATTAATCTTGTTAGAAGTTTCTTCATGGTCGTCTTGAAGTTGTTGGGTGGTTGCTTTCAACTGCTCATTTTCCTTTTTGATATACCTGTCCAAGAGTTGGTATTGCTTCACTTCCTGTTGGAGTTCCTGATTTTGTTTTTGCAATTCCCCAATCTTTTTCTTCATTTTTTCTTTTTCTAAGGCCTTTGTTGTTTCCATTGTTGTTGGCTGGATGCATGCTCTTTCCTTGACTTCCTCCCTCATCCCACATAAAGTAATAGTGGCTTGCTCCTTGGTCAAACTAGGGATGTCATCTTGGATTGATAAATCCTCAGAAGGGGAGGTAAGATCGATTGGATCTTCCTGTGTATGAGGACTGACTATTTTTTTTCCCTTCTTTGCCATGCTCCTNAATGCATGAATTAACCATACTTTACCTTATGACCTTATCACTGGCTAATGGTAGCATTCTTGTCATTCACCCAAGCTTTAGGTAGGCCAAAAAGGTATAGATAAGGAGTATAATATGGTAATGGGGATGTCAATTTCGGGTCTCAACATTCCCCCATGCCAAAACCATTGCATGTCCTCATGCAACTGAGAACAAAACCCAAAAAAAATTTAAGACTTGAGACTGTGTTCTTTACTTTGGTGGATCAATGATGTTGATGGCTGAAGCCTCTTCTTTCAGCTCCCTTTTGATGACCCTAATGTATTGTATGAGTCATAATACCTTATTAAGCTTGTTAGAAGTCTCTTCATGGTCGTCTTGAAGTTGTTGGGTGGTTTCTTTCAACTGCTCATTTTCCTTTTTGATATACCTGTCCAAGAGTTGGTATTGCTTCACTTCCTGTTGGAGTTCCTGATTTTGTTTTTGAAATTCCCCAATCTTTTTCTTCATTTGTTCTTTTTCTAAGGCCTTTGTTGTTTCCATTGTTGCTGGCTGGATGCATGCTCTTTCCTTGACTTCCTCCCTCATCCCACATAAAGTAATAGTGGCTTGCTCCTTGGTCAAGCTAGGGATGTCATCTTGGATTGATAAATCCTCAGAAGGGGAGGTAAGATCGATTGGATCTTCCTGTGTATGAGGACTGACTATTTTTTTTCCCTTCTTTGCCATGCTCCTTGTGGTTCTTTTACAAGGAGGTACCGGATCATGGATACTCACAGGCTTTCTTTTCTTCTTTTCTAATTGTGAAATGGTGACAGGGGGTTGTGCCACAAACTGTTTACTTTTAGTTTCTGAGCTATGCTTCCCTTTCTTCATCATTTTCTGTTGGCCCTCTTTTTCAACTGCCGTCGTTGAAGTCTCCTCTACTAATTTGTTTTTACCTTTTGATTCATAGATTTTAAAAGTCTTGTTGACTGTGGAAGAGGGCCCTTCTTTTTCATGTTGGATCACTACCCTAGATGATGGTGGAGTTGTATTATCCTTCTTGATCTTTTTCTCTTGAGGTTCCTTACTTTTCTTTGGAGCATGTTGGGTTTCCTCCACAGGTTTGTTTTCTGTGGGAAGGTGTTGTGTGATAAGGGTTTTCCAACTAATCCTTTGTTTCCTAAGCTCATGTAAAACTAACATTTTAATGAGACCTTGATGGTAAATGCTAGTCTTCTCTRTTTTRGAGATGGATTTAACACCTCTTACCATTTTGTTCAAACTCATCCATAGAAAATATGGGAAATTGATTTCAGGGCCTCCTTCAAAATGTAATAGAAGCCTAAGATGATATATGAAGGTCACAACAGACCTGCCTTCACAGGTGACAAATCGTTGAAGACTGGTAATCATTGGATGGTATTCTTCCTTGATGTAGTTCCTAGGAATCCCCTTCTTCCAGTCAGAGTGTTGATGGTCTTCTTTCAAGAATTGTTGGAACATTTCTTTGTTGATTCCTACACCTTTGAAGTATTTGGCTCCTCTGCTAGGTAGTCCCGTAACCTCCCTTAAGGTTGCTTCATTGATTTTCAGTTGTAGATTGCCTATATGTGCAATCTCTCCATCATAACCCTGTATAAATTCCTGAGATATCTTCTCATGCCAGCCTGTAAATTTTTCCAGAAATGGTATCCATCCTGATTTAGCATATTTTTCTTGACATAATTGGAACTCCTTGATTTCCCTATAAATTTGGAAGACCGGTTCGTGTCTACTAATGACCATCGTTATAAGTTGTGAGAAAAGGATCAAGCTGTAACACAAGGGTTTAGTTAATTGATGAAGGGTTTGGTACTGGAAAGGAGTAGGCTCGGGACTGGAGAAAGCTCACGACAAGGGGAAATATGGTGATGGTGTTGATAATGTGAATGGTAAGTTTAAGTAAGGATGCCGTAAGGAAAGATTATGACCAGATAAGCCATTTCATTTCTACCCGTTACTGTAATGATGAGGACAAGATGTTGGGTATCAGGGCATCATTTTGGAATAGGTGATTGGACTTTCGGGGGTGAATTTGATGTTGGATCATGGTTCATGGTATAAGGTAGGTTCGTGAATTGTTTAAGGATGAAATATATTCGTGGCTTATCATTACTGGACGTGCTTCATATTTTGATGTGATGTTACCCTTAACCATGTTTGAGCGCTATGAGAGGATTGATTAGGTTTAGGAGTATGGGTATGAGGGATAGGTGCATGGTTTTAATACTAAGGTCATAAGATCTAGTATATATTTTCATACTTATTTTAGTTTTAAGAGCATAGGAAAATAAATACCATGTTACCTTTGTTGTTACCTTTATATGATCAATTCTCATCGCATGTGCGACTGCTTGTAAATTTTTGGAATTCATCCTTTTAGATTGAAGCTTCTTGAAAACTTGGTACGGGAATGTCATGTACTTCTTTTATTCTGTTCTTATCTTCTTTTGTATTTGGTTCTGCAGGGTGATTATGTAAGTCTGGAAAAGAGTTCTGAAGGGGCTCTTTGACCTCCCTCGATGCCAAAGATGTTGTATATCTGTAGGCAAGAAGATTCAACATTTTATATCATAATGGAGAAAAGATGATAAGATCAAAAGAAACCAATCAAATTTTAGAAGTACAGTTTATCACCTATCATATGATCTCATGCCAAAAAAATGAAATTGCCCTTCTTTTAATGGATTATTGACAGAGGTAGCATTCAACAGTGAAACAGGGGAATACATATATGTTTTCCAGAAGAACATATCCCACCTAACTTGCTTCAGAGATTTACTATCATTGGATGTTATAGATAAATTTCACAATATGAGTAGATTAGGCTCCCTAGTTAGAGCTCCACTCTTAAGAAGTTTCCTTCTTAGATAGTGTAGGCTTTAGATGCCAGACCGGTAAGTTGACTTAGGGCGATTCTCAAATGGACATTATGTTGCTGATTAATTTGGAGTTTATATCTCATGAAATCCAATAATGACCTTTACTCTTTTTATTTTAGATGACAAAAAGTGGATTTTTCAATCGGACAAGTATAGATGAGACATTTTTCAACCAGAACCCACTGCCANTTTAACACCTCTTACCATTTTGTTCAAACTCATCCATAGAAAATATGGGAAATTGATTTCAGGGCCTCCTTCAAAATGTAATAGAAGCCTAAGATGATATATGAAGGTCACAACAGACCTGCCTTCACAGGTGACAAATCGTTGAAGACTGGTAATCATTGGATGGTATTCTTCCTTGATGTAGTTCCTAGGAATCCCCTTCTTCCAGTCAGAGTGTTGATGGTCTTCTTTCAAGAATTGTTGGAACATTTCTTTGTTGATTCCTACACCTTTGAAGTATTTGGCTCCTCTGCTAGGTAGTCCCGTAACCTCCCTTAAGGTTGCTTCATTGATTTTCAGTTGTAGATTGCCTATATGTGCAATCTCTCCATCATAACCCTGTATAAATTCCTGAGATATCTTCTCATGCCAGCCTGTAAATTTTTCCAGAAATGGTATCCATCCTGATTTAGCATATTTTTCTTGACATAATTGGAACTCCTTGATTTCCCTATAAATTTGGAAGACCGGTTCGTGTCTACTAATGACCATCGTTATAAGTTGTGAGAAAAGGATCAAGCTGTAACACAAGGGTTTAGTTAATTGATGAAGGGTTTGGTACTGGAAAGGAGTAGGCTCGGGACTGGAGAAAGCTCACGACAAGGGGAAATATGGTGATGGTGTTGATAATGTGAATGGTAAGTTTAAGTAAGGATGCCGTAAGGAAAGATTATGACCAGATAAGCCATTTCATTTCTACCCGTTACTGTAATGATGAGGACAAGATGTTGGGTATCAGGGCATCATTTTGGAATAGGTGATTGGACTTTCGGGGGTGAATTTGATGTTGGATCATGGTTCATGGTATAAGGTAGGTTCGTGAATTGTTTAAGGATGAAATATATTCGTGGCTTATCATTACTGGACGTGCTTCATATTTTGATGTGATGTTACCCTTAACCATGTTCGAGCGCTATGAGAGGATTGATTAGGTTTAGGAGTATGGGTATGAGGGATAGGTGCATGGTTTTAATACTAAGGTCATAAGATCTAGTATATATTTTCATACTTATTGTAGTTTTAAGAGCATAGGAAAATAAATACCATGTTACCTTTGTTGTTACCTTTATATGATCAATTCTCATCGCATGTGCGACTGCTTGTAAATTTTCGGAATTCATCCTTTTAGATTGAAGCTTCTTGAAAACTTGGTACGGGAATGTCATGTACTTCTTTTATTATGTTCTTATCTTCTTTTGTATTTGGTTCTGCAGGGTGATTATGTAAGTCTGGAAAAGAGTTCTGAAGGGGCTCTTTGACCTCCCCCGATGCCAAAGATGTTGTATATCTGTAGGCAAGAAGATTCAACATTTTATATCATAATGGAGAAAAGATGATAAGAGCAAAAGAAACCAATCAAATTTTAGAAGTACAGTTTATCACCTATCATATGATCTCATGCCAAAAAAATGAAATTGCCCTTCTTTTAATGGATTATTGACAGAGGTAGCATTCAACAGTGAAACAGGGGAATACATATATGTTTTCCAGAAGAACATATCCCACCTAACTTGCTTCAGAGATTTACTATCATTGGATGTTATAGATAAATTTCACAATATGAGTAGATTAGGCTCCCTAGTTAGAGCTCCACTCTTAAGAAGTTTCCTTCTTAGATAGTGTAGGCTTTAGATGCCAGACCGGTAAGTTGACTTAGGGCGATTCTCAAATGGACATTATGTTGCTGATTAATTTGGAGTTTATATCTCATGAAATCCAATAATGACCTTTACTCTTTTTATTTTAGATGACAAAAAGTGGATTTTTCAATCGGACAAGTATAGATGAGACATTTTTCAACCAGAACCCACTGCCAGCAAGCCTATTCAGTACTCTGGTGGGGTAGTTGTAATAATTAGTGAGAGGTGCCTTCCCTAGGCAGAATGCCCCATTGCCAACAGGCCTATTCATTACCCTGATGGGTTTTCCTAGTCATACCATAGACCGGTACCTGCTGCCAGTAGACCTGTTCAGTATCCCGGTGGGTTAGTCTCTTAAACCCTTTTTCCATCAGAGGCTTATTGTCCATAGTCACCTATTTTGGTTTTTATTAAAGACTACTTTACACGGTGACAGGGGAGGCTCATTTGAAAACCTTTTTATAGGGTGGGATGGTATTGGGTTGGAAGGCATATACTCTTCTTTTGTATGTCTTTTAAAGATTTGTCTGAAGGAAAAATAAACTTTTATGCACATTATTTATTTAGAGTGATCCAGATGTATAATTTTATCTGAAGTTGTCCATAAGAGAATGACCTAAAGTTTCCTTAGGGTACTGGTACATCCTCTTCCATAAAAGTTTTGGTATTTTTCCCATGGTAGAGAGTGTTCATATACTCATATGTTACTCTTTAATAAGATAATCCAATGAATACTATTGAAGTCTGGTTAGGGTGAGATAGTTGTTTATAGGCTAATATATTTTTTCCTTTAAATCATGCTGAAATATTGGGTAAGGGAAACTTTTAGTCTTTAAAGTGGATTATGGTTCTTTGAGAAATCATAGGTACAGACTGTTTCTCTTATCTTGTTTATAAGCAACAGAACCAAAAGAAATTAAAATACTTCTTAGCAACAGAACCAAAAGAGATTAAAATACTTCTTAGCAACAAAACCAAAAGAAATTAAAAATACTTCCCTTTAGTTGTCAATAGAACCAAAAGAAATTATTGCTTCGCAAGGGTTGCCATTTGATTCGGCTTCGTGGTTCCAGCTTAAGTGGTTGTTTTCATGGCTTCGTACTTCAGATCAATTGACATAAGATTTTGAAGTATGCGTAGTATACTTTGTCAATTAGGTAATGTGTCTTGATAGTACTGTAGAAGGACAAAATTCTGGTACTGGACTGGTACCAGACCAGAACATGATTTATGGTACCGAAGTAGAACAGAACATTGTTGATGCCTACAACTGATGTTTAGCAAGTTCGTGAAGAATCAAATAGATTAAAAAAAAAATTCTTACAAAAGAAAAGAAAATTTGCAAAAGTAAAACAAAAGGAGGTAAGAGTCTCTTGTTACCTTAAGCTTATTAACAAAATTCGATCCACACCTATGTACAAAAAGTTTCAAATAAACCAATCAATCAATGTGGGTCAGTAGGAGGATCTCCTTCCTTACTGATCATCTGCATATCTGAATTCTATAGTATACGAGTCAAGAATTCTTCTTTTGATAGAGGTTTGTTGTAAACTCACAACTGGTGACCATTCACAAGTAGTGGTGTCTGTTGTTCATCAATTGTATTTATCCTGATTGAACCATTATCGTAGATAGTGCGATTTCGTAAGGTCCCATCCAACGAGTAGTTAACTTACCTTTGAAGTTATTGAATCTGCTGTCATACAATAGGGACCAATCTCCTTGTCGAAATTTTTTCTTTTTGAGATACTTGTCATGCCATTTTGTTCTCTGTTCTTGAATGAGGGTAGTCCTTTGAAGTGCTTCCTACCTAGTTTCATCCAACTCATTAAGCTACAAGATTCTTTGTTGTTGGGCTTCATCCAAGTTCATACCAACTTGTACTGCAGTCCTGAAGGTTTTGATTTGAAATTCTATGGGAAGAAGCACCCCTATCCCATATACTAACTCATAGGGTCTATGTCCTGTTGTATTCCTCTAGGTGATTCTATAAGCCCATAAGGCTTCTAATAATCTGTCAGCCCAATCCTTATGGTGGAGCTGTATTGTTTCGGTAAGAATGGACTCAATAACTTTGTTGGTAGATTTTACTTGTCCATTTTCTTGTGGATGATAGGGTGTAGATTTCCTGTATTTGATTTGGTATTGTTCGGTAACAGCTTTGACTAGATGAGAGGTAAATTGAGTTCCCTAATCAGTCACAATTTCTTGAGGTACACCAAATCTAGTAAATATATCATTAAAAAGGAAATCTACCACTGATTGTTCACTTGCAGTTGGTAAA